>JACVVK020000008.1:1765000-1942500 GCA_018292915.2 Batillaria attramentaria | reverse complement strand
GGTTGCCCTCTGGAACAGACTTATAGTAATGCAAGCGAAATAGGTTCAGAAATTCCTTCGTTCCTCTGGCAGTCAATTTTTTGGAACATTGAATGACTCAGTTATGACTATTTTTTTGTTTGCTAGCATTTGTGTGTTCGTTCTTCGGTGTTTTTGTGCATGACGGTCACAAGAAATTTCTGCTACGCAGATAATCAAGTTTTACTTGAAAGAGTGTGAGGACATTTTGGCCTGCAGTTAATATTTTCTACAGGCTAATACTTTTTGCTGTGAATTCAGCTGTTGGTGCTTTTTTTTCCAGCAAAATTACACACGCACACGCACGCGCTCACGCGCTCGCACGCACACGCACACGCACACTCACACACCCGCACGCTACACTAAGGAACTCACAGACCCCAACACACTGACAAAACAACTAGCGATTTGCCATTAAATCATTGACATTGACAGCATTGACTCCTGGACGTATTTCTGTAATCTACTCGTTATGCTTTGATACTCATAACGTGGCTGAGTGTTTTGGGGTCCGTACAATGATCTTGGCTTGTTTTCTTTGCAGCGACAACGACACCCACAACCCCGACGTTTTCTACCACTCCAGAACAGAGTATGTTCGCTAGTCACTGTCAGTTTTTTTGTTTTGTTTTTTAAGTGTAGTATTTTATGTGTATGTCTGTTGCATTGCGCTTTAACTCTCAAAAGCCCATGCGGAAATCGCATTTTTATTTGAAATCTTGAGATCACTCGGAGCCACTTCAAGCCACTATTACGCAATCTGCAGCGGTCTAGGGCCTACAGGCGAGGGCCCACGCTTTACGAAATAGTAGCTTGAAGTGGCTCCTACTGATGTGTAGTGGTTTTTTTTTTATTGTTTTATTTTTAGCGAGTTTCATCATATAGCGGGCAGGGGGGTGGTCGGGCTTGGGTTCTTAAGAGTTAACAGTTAAAATATTAATTAGGTTGGTACATAAACTAGCGCGTAGCAGCAGCAGGCTTTCGCCGCTTCATCCTCCAGCCCTGCGGCGCCTTGAGCGTTTCAAAGGATACGTACCCCGAGGAGAAGCCTACCATAGCATGTAGCAAGATTAACACACTTGCCATGAGATACCATGCTGAACAGGGTAATAGAAAATAAAACTGAATGCAGCTGGATGATCTATACATGTATATAAATATACTGTCCCACACAGCAACACCACAGTGCTACGAGGCAATGCCAGACGCCACTACCACAGCGGAGAATGGAGATGAGGACCTGACGGCGGTGATGTACAGCACCACAGATCCCTTCCTGCAGCTCCGCGTGGACGGCGGCGTGGGGGCACTCTTCACGCAGATCACCCTCGACTACACCAACGTGGAAAGCTTCACCATCCTCACAGCAGAGAACGCGGAGCTCCAGGAGGTGGGTGTAGGCAGCTAGCTACCAAACTGCACGCGCCGACTGCGCCTCTAATCTCACCTCTGCCACAGTTAATAATTCACTACGCGCAAGTAGGTCGATCCACATCCGTGCACTGCGATCGTGTTGGCCCCGTTTACATTAGCTCAAAAAAAAACAAAAAAAAAAAACCGCCCTGTCGAGTTTACACCTGGACGAGCCGCGCATGGACTACCTACAGGGGGCAGTCTGAGGGCGCTCTCCGGCCCGGGTAGCTTTTGCATCCGCTGTAGTTCACGGGTGGGTAGGTGGGTGTTTTAGCGGTTTCACGTCCTTTTCCACCGCTTATGGGTGATATCACACACACACACACACACACACACACACACACACACACACACACACACACACACACCACACACACCACACACCACACACACACACACACACACACACACACACAGAGAGAGAGAGAGAGAGAGAGAGAGTCTTGAGTGGGTGTTTGGCAGTTTACCGACAGAATGAAAGATTGAACAAAAGCTGCTGAAATCATATGACCAAAACAACAACTGGAACCGAAGCACTACGTCAACAATTGACATCCGCAAAGTAGTTCGCGGGAAACGTGAGCCTAGTTTGATTATCGTCGGTTTGGTTGTAGATCTAGCTTGTTGTTAACAGATTTCATAGCAGCTTATATTGACAGCTGCACTGCCAAAGACATGGAAAAGGACACCCGTTGAAAAAAAAAAAGACATTACCCCGACTTTTACCTGCGGGGGCCCTGACCATGACGTTTTGACCTTTTTATGTGCCTTTCCAGGGTGATATCAACGATATCGATGGCACAATGACAGTTACGTTCACCGGCACCCCAGCACCGTCACCTATCGTCATCGTCCTGTTCCCATTTGATGACAGCACACCCATCACGGCCAAGACTCTTGAGATCCTGGGTTGCTACGGTAAGTGTCACCCCGTATTATTCAGAGGAACGATCTCAGATCTGAAACGTGACGTTTATTTCCTTCTTCAGTATGCTATTGGTGTCCTTTTAGAGGGCTCCCACTTCTTGTGTGCTTAAGTTTGATTCCCAAAGCCGTTCAGACGAAATCTCTAAGATTTAACAAGACTGTTTCTTCGTCAGTATGTTATTGTGTTTTGTTTTGTTTTTGTTTTGCTTTTTCCCCCGAGTGCTTTCACTTTGTTGGTGCTACGGTAAATTTACCCCAACAATTGTTCAAAGATGAAAATCCAGAGTCTGTTTCTTCGTCAGTATGTTACTGTGGTTTCTTCAAGGACTTTCATATAATGCGTGCTACGGTAAAGTTATTGTGGTTTTCCTGATGGCATATTCCACACCATTCGTTCAAAATACACGGGCTGCAGAAGCAAGCGTCGCTTTACATGGTCTCGAATTCCAGTTTGTTTACCTGAGCACCGACTGATACTGAGTGATTTCTAGCAACCAGTGGCTGTCTACTCAGATCGTTACATGTAATGAATAGGCCGTTCTACTGTCTTGTATCATCATCGTTAATAAAATGGTTTTGTTTTTCTGTTTGCAGAGACAGTACCAACACGTAAGCATAAAACTTTGCCCTGTGCAGAAAACCTATGTACACCGAGTCAAACTCCAAGCACGAATTAGATGCCAATTTGTAATATGGAACTTGTTAAAAAAATCGAGACAATCTTTCAAACAGACAACCCATCCAAGAGAGAGAGAGAGAGAGAGTTAAAAAAAAAAGCGCTCCAGTGTCCTCTCTCTCTCTCTCTCTCTCTCTCTATCTCTCTCTCTGAGTCTCTCTCTCTCTCGCTGTCTCTTTCTGTCTGTCTGTCTGTCTCTCTCTCTCTCTCGCTCGCTCGCTCTCTCAGCCGTATTTCTCACTAGCATATTGTTGCTCTTTTTGTATATAGCACCATCAACGTCAACTGCATCGACTACCCGAGGTAAGATTTTTCTCCTCCTCCTTCAGTCATACAACAAACAAGCAAGCACGCAAACAGACAGCCAGGCACACAGGCACAAGCTACCAAAGAAACGAAGAGCTGTCAAAATCCCTCACTGGAGCTGCGTTGGTATAGTTCGCCCCATTGTGTCATTTGCACCTGCTGTAAATGCATTGCCACCGTCTAAACAACATAGCCATTGCACCGTTACGACAAGGTAACCCCCAACCCTAAACCTAAACCTAACCCTAAACCGATCTAAGCAGGCGAACTCTACTAAATGGGGTGAGCGGTGGTCTAATAAGTAGCGCGTCGGATTTAGCCGCTGTGCTACTGAACGGCCGTCACCACTGTCATGGCGATGAAGCGTGGGTTCGAGCCCAGGTCGAGCTTGTGATATGTGATACCGGGGTTTTCTGGCTGCCGGGCTGCTCATCGGGGGTTTCTCTCCTGGTTATCCGGCTTTCTTCCCCCAGCAAAATTGTTTTAAAAAATAGGATAGATAATGGGTGGCGCTGCACCGCGGTGACGCGCTTCCCCCGGGGGAAGCATCCCGAATTTCCCGAAAGGGATAATAAAGTAGTAAAAAAAAAAAAAAAAAAAATGAGCGTGGCTGTGTCGGTATAGTTCACCCAATACGGTCTAAGGGTGCGAACCATACTAACTAAACCCCACTTGGGGGGGGGGGGGGTAGGTTTGTGTTTGGGAGTTTAACGTCCTTTTCCACCACGGAAGGGTGATCCAAGACGAGGCAACGAGAAAAAGGCCAGCACAAATATTTGGCCCAAGCCTGGATTTGAAACCACCATCACCCGAGCATTGGGAGTCCAACGCTCTGCCATTCGGCTGTCCCGGCTCCCAGAATCCTTCACTGCGCTCTTACTCGTAAGCGTTGCGACAAGCACGCTATTTATGACAGGAAGCGTGGAATGTGGCCCTGTCCTGCAGTCCCAAACCGGCCACACGGACCTCCATAGCACCATCTTACCATCATCCTCATCTCCACCATCAGGCATTATAAAAAATTGCCCCAGCTTTTTGAGCCCGCCGTGGATTCCACCCATGACCTGAGAGGAACACCATTGAAACTGGCAAAGAGTTGGGGCAGCAGCAGCAAACAACAACAACAGCAACAACAACAACAAAAACAGCAACAACAATTTAAAAATATTAAAAAAAAACAACAACCAAAAAACCCCCAAAAAACCCATAAATTTGCACGACACCATGCAGTCTTTTGTCCTTTTGTCTCGTTTGGCGTAACACCCGTAATTTCCTCTTCCTCAAGTCACGCTGTGTGAGGACGGCGAGATGGGAGGTCTCCCAGACTTCAGTCCCGACCCAAGATTCTTGAAGAACGTGGACAGCTTGACGCCGACAGACTCTGGGGACGTAGTTGAACCAGAGGAACCCGGAACACCATTCCAAGTCGTCTACGTGCTTGACGACGATAAGGACGCTGTGTTCAAGAAAATCACCTACGAGGTGACCGGCGGCGAGGTCTTGAGCGTGACGTTCTACGTCATCGATGACGAGCCACTGAATGAGGTAAATTGTTGTCGGAATGTGGGAAGAATGTGGGGCGGTCGGTGGTCTAGTGTTTAAGAGACTTGTCACCCATGCGAGAGGTCCGGGATTCGAGTCCCACTCGGGGCAAAGAATTTTTCCTTCTCGTATGTGGCACCGTTCATTCGGGCCGATCGTCGGGAGTTCTCTCCGGGTACTCCGGCGTCCTCCCCTTCTGCTTTGGAAATGTTCAGCCCATCAAATTAAAAAAAAAAAAATAAATGCAATTCTAAATTCCGAAATAGCTGAGCTGACCCTTCGCACCACGTGATTATAATGTGTGATGTCCAGTGTGTGAGAAAATGCGTGTGATTCACGTGAGCGTGCGTGTTGGGTTCAGTTCGCGGCGCTTCGAGCCGATTCACGAAATTGGGTAAAGCGCCTATACAATACTTATTATTATTATTAAGAAGTTTGGGAAGGTTCTCAGGGGTTTACTTCGTCGATGACGAGCCGCTGAACGAGGTAAAACGTTTGTGACGATGGTTAGAAATTTCGGAGGGTATATGTATGAGGTTTTACGTCATTGATGACGAGCCAGTGAATGAATTAATACGTTTAATGGACGTGGCTAGAAATTTCGGACGGTATAAAAGGTTTTGCGTCATTGATGACAAGACCCTGAACGAAGTACGTTTGTGATGATGGTTTGAAAGTTCGGCGGGTTTATGAGTCCATGTCATTAAGACGATGTTTCAAGGAGACGATAGAGTTGGGGTACTAGTTATAATGTTCCGCTTCAGTTTGTGTGACCTCAAACTGAAGCTCGCTACGTCATGAACGCCATCTAGTCTTGTCATACGGCGACCCCGTGACTATGTGGTAGTGTTTGTCCGGGACTGTTGTGTTTTTGTGAAGTGTGTGTGTGTGTGTGTGTGTGTGTGTGTGTGTGTGTGTGTGTGTGTGTGTGTGTGTGTGTGTGCGTGTGTGCGTGTGTGCCGCGGTCCAGCGCGCTCGTAGGTGTGAAAGAGATTTGTTTATGTGTGCGTTTACCGAAGTAAGAAAACACCCCCCCCCCCCAAAAAAAAAAAAAGACAAAAAAGACGTGGAAGTGTAATTTATCAATTTATTGGTTTATTATTTTTTTTTAAATTTATTACATGTACAGGAGGAGAAGGTTGTTGATGAAGAACCCGGCCCAGGACCAAACGATGTGTTCTTTGAGACTAACCCTGTTGGCAAGAAGGTTCGAGTGTTCATTGTTCCTAAGCCCGGAGAGTCGCCACAGATCAAGATCAGTGAAATCGACATCTGTCTTAAGGGTAAGCACCAAGAAAGACTGTTCATTTTCATTTAAAATTAGGAAATAAGCCGATAACGGTGAAATCTGTTTTGCACGGAGCTGCTTTTGATTTTTTGTAGTCAGGCAGGGGAATTTTTAGTCATCTGGCAATTTTCAGCCAAATTTCCTCTCCTTTCAGTCAAGATATCTAAGTTTCAGCCAAAGAAAAGAACTGAGGAAGAAAGGTTGCACAATGCACACACTATCATGATACATGTAATGCCATATGGGACAGTCTAACTTCATTTTTGAAGATTTCCGTGTCAGTACCAAGGCAGTATTTTACTTTGGGGTGCCAGGAGAGGCTACTAAATGCCTCTAGAAATGCAAAAATGTGACCCTCCACCACGAAATGAGTCTTTTTGTGCTATTTGGTCATGTTACAAGTTGACGTTTCGTGGCGGAGGGTCACAAATTTGTTTTCTTAAGTGGGGCATTGCCCCTGTGCTCCCCCAGCAGGCTGCTGCCTCTGCATCCCAACCTTGATTCCAGTATTTTTTCCCCCCTCAGGAATTGCCCTGCCTGGTACTGTTGTTTTCTGTGAAAGCTTGTGCGGTTTCAGTATACCGACGCTTTTGTTTGTGTTTATTTGTCTTTTTTTTCTCTCTCTCGATTTTTTTTTCTTTGTTTGTGCTCTTAAGAGCCCAGCTCCGATCACCCCCTGCCCACGATATCAAAAGACTGATTAAAAAACAAAAAACAGCCACTGCACACCAGTAGGAGCCACTTCAAGCCACTATTACACAAGGCACGGGCCTTCCTGCTATGCCCGAGACCTCTGCAGTTTGCATAATAGTGGCTTGAAGTGGCTCCTCGTGATATGAAGATTTCAAGTAAAATTGTGATTTTTTTATGGGCTTTTAAGAGTTACAGAGTATTGGGGCGAGCCCGAAAAATCACGCCCTCTTTGGTGCAGACCACCTCAGGGCTGAGGTAGATTTTTTTGTTGTTTGGTTCGCCCTTGACCTCTGTACTCTCGGCTAAGCTTTTGACAGTGGCTGGTACAACCATGTTTTGCTCTCTGTTTCAGTCGAAGTGACAACACCGCCGTCTCGTAAGTAGTTTGTGTTTTCCTGGGCGCGTCATCAGCACACTTCAGTTTTAGAGGGGTCGTAGAATACACCCTAAAAGGGGAGATAAACCTAACCTTACGCTTTATACTTTCCATGTTATAATGTGTACATGTACCTGAAACATGAAGTACTGGAGGAAACACACACACACACACACACACACACACACACACACACACACACACACACACACACACACACACACACACACACACACGCACGCACGCACGCACGCACAATCTCAAATGCCAGACGCACAGGAGTAAGACTGATTGGAATTTACTCAGGGAAATCCGCGCAGCAAGGCTCAGCACACGTCTAACTTTGTTTAACATTTATAAAAGGTGCTAATGCTACCATATTTATGCTCACAGATCGTTCTGAGCTGTTTTCGTGTTATCTATCATCACACCACTTAGACACTCACCTGTACAGTGACAGCGTGTGTAACGCTGGCACTGAGCCGAGAGAAGCGTACTCGGTGACGCGGCGACCACACCGAGCACGCCAGCAGTGTAACTACAGTGGTAGATTTTGAATGTTCGACCGGTTGCGCTTGGTGTGTAAAACATTGTATCACAGTAAGAGCTGTATATTGATCATCAAGATAGAGTATTTCGAGCGTACAGACGCACTCATGAGCAAAGCTGTTCCAAAACATAAGCTGGCCTAGCAATGGAATTAGCTCGTTTGACTTGAAGGTCGTCTCTTTGTTTAAATGTAAAGGTATTGTGATATCTCGACACCAAGAACGAACGAATAGCACAATAAAGAGAGAGAGAGAGAGAGACAGAGAGAGAGAGAGACAGAGAGAGAGAACTTGTTTGCCATTTTGAACTAAAAATGAGGTGATGTATTTTAACTTACAAAGTGGCTGTACTATCTTTATAGTTTGTGGTGTGTGTGTGTGTGTGTGTGTGTGTGTGTGTGTGTGTGTGTGTGTGTGTGTGTGTGTGTGTGTGTGTGTGTGTGTGTGTGTGTGTGTGTGTGTGTGTGTGTGTGTGTGTGTGTGTGTGTGTGTGTGTGTGTGTGTGCGCGCGTCACTTCTTACCACTGTTTTGCTTTTTTCGTCCTTTTCCAGCTACGAGCACAAGTGGCCCAACACCCACCACTCCTGGTAAGTCACGATTTAACACACACACACACACACACACACACACACACACACACACACACACACACACACACACACACACACACACACACACGCAGGAGACATTGTCGTAGCCAGTTCTGTAGTTAAATGTAATGTACAGGCCGCATAGGAAAATTGATCGAACACTAATAACAAAACAAGTAGACTATTGTTGTGGACACGACAGATGCGGTCAGCGGTGTGTGTGTGTGTGTGTGTGTGTGTGTGTGTGTGTGTGTGTGTGTGTGTTCGTGCGTGCGTGCGTGCGTGCGTGCGTGTGCGTGCGTGCGTGCGTGGAATACATTATATCATTTATTTTTGTGGAATAAAGTTGTCGTACCTCTTGCTTTCTGGGTGTGTTTTTACTCTTATGGATTTCAAAACGAAGAGATATTTTGCTCAAATTATCTTACAAATTTTACACCCCAGATTTTTTTTTTCTTCACTAACCATGTTTTTCCGTATTTTACAGAGTCCACTACGATTTCTGTGTCTACATCACCAGTTACAGAAATCACAAGTAGGCGACTAGCTAAATTGTCATATAACTCTCTCTGTCTCTCACTGTCTGTCCCTCTCTGTCTCTCTCTCAGTCTCTTTGTCTGTCTGTCCGTCTCTCTGTCTGTCGGTCACTCCCCTGTCTGTCTCGCTTTCCCCCTGTCTCGCCGTCCCCCTGTCTGTCTGTCAGTTTTGCATGACCTTACCGCTCCAATTAAAAATATTTCAGCTTCAATTCCGAATGGTTCGAATATTATTGGTTATGCTGTTACTGGCTTCCTTTCTCACTGATTTTCGACTTTTTCGGGGCGTGGTGGGGGCAGGGGGTGTGTGAATCAGCACGACAAATATGTGACCCGTTCTCGCGAAAGGGACCATAAGTCGCGCTAGGCCGAACGCCGCTAAAGGCGAAAAGAGTGCCGGGGGTCAGTATGGCCGCTTTGTGAGTAGCCAGCTTCAACTGTTGATATCTCTGTCAATTTTAGTAGTACAGCTTTCATTCTTAGATTGAATTAAAATGCATAACCAATAGATTGCAGTGATATTATACATATCTGAAAATTGATAATTTTTCGACTTACGGCCCCTTTTGTGAGAACGGGTCACATATTGTCTCGTTCCATTTTTGGGGGTTGGGGGGGGGGGGATTTAAAAAGCTTTTTGAACCAAGTTTTGATGCTCCCATTTTTGTCGTTCAGCCACACCGTGCCCATACAACTGCAATGGCCAATGCTTCTGGACAGAGGAGGGCTACTGTGCCAGCGAGTGTTCTGCTCCATTCTGCGGTGAGTTAAAAGCGTCCTCACACGTTGCGATTGTACACGCCTACCAGCAGCGACGTGTATTTAATGTGTATGTAGTGTGTATATATACACATATGTGTATGTAGTGTGTATGTATATAATGCCACTCTGCTGCTGTGAGGCGCCCCGCAGAGCTCCAGCAGGAGGTTGGGTGGGTGGGGTGGGTGTTTGGGAGTTTAACGTCCTTTTCCACCACATAAGGGTGATATCAAAGACGGGGCAACGAGAAAAAAGGCCAGCACAAATATTTGGCCCCAGCCGGCGGGATTCGAACTCACGACCCGAGCAATGAGAGACCAACGCTCTACCATTCGGCCACCGCTGCTCCCCGGAGGTTGGGCGCCAGACATTACTCATTATTATTATTATTTTGAATATGCAGCCTTTGTCAGCTTGTAGGATTTTGTTAATTAATCTAACTGGTCAAGAAGAGGACATAGCTTGGTCCTTCTGTACGTATAACTGTTACAGAAGCCATCGCTGCCATTACAAGGCTTTGTATAGGGAGAATTCTGTTGAGGGACAGTTACGCTTGTGACTACGCCAGTCATAGCCCGTATTGGCGATTAGTAGAGCTCCGAATGCAACACACTGACGTTTGATGGCCGTTCAGACAAGAAAACTGAACTCAACCGTCCGTGTACGACGTCCGCCATGTTTAGACGACTGTCGTGGGCGACAATGCCGCCGGCTACTGCGTTTTGGCTCCAGTCAGCTGAACGCAAGCCTGTTTGTAGGTGTATTAAATATTTAATAAATAAATAAATATTTGTGCATGTCTGAGTGCTGTGATGCTAGACATCTGTGCTGGCTTTTTCATCGTTGCCCCGTCTTTGATATCACCCGTATGTGGTGGAAAAGGACGTTAAACTCCCAAACACCCACCCACCCACACTTTGAGTCTAAAACTGCCGGCAGCAATGGGGCCTGTGATTTGTGGACTAAGTTGCGTGTACATGTTTTTTGCAGAGACAGAGTCTACCACTACCACCAGTACGATCAGGCCCCCGACCACTCCAGGTGGTAAGTTCTTCTTTTATAGCTGTATAATAATAATAATAATAATAATAATACACTTTGTATATAACACTTACACTAGCAACAGCTTGCTGCGCTTTACAAGCGTGAAACTCTCTCTCTTTCTCTCTCTCAGTAATAGGGTTGTCACACGATGCGATTCTGCAGGCCGATCAGCGGCAGAATGCCCTCAGGGCCAATTCAATCCACTTGTAGCGGGCATTTCCGGAGACGCCGTCGCGACGTCTGTGTGTAGAGCACGGTCCTATTTTGTTTTCCTCGCCGCGCGCGACAATCGTCGCCCGCATACTGTGTGCATTGTCTAGCGCCAGGCCGGCAGCGCAGTCCGCCCAGTGCAAGCTGGCATCGTGTGAACAGAAAATCCGTTCGGCGAGCTTGCGAGCTCGCTGTAGGCACTCTCCGTGTGCAAAGGTCCTTAAGAATACAAGGGAAGGAAGGGCGCGCCGACGCGCAAAGGTAGCAGCGGGAGTGTACATGGTAGTGTTTAATCCTAATAATTCAGTGTATCCTGCCGAGAGTGTGTGCCTCCTGAACTCAGTCATGGGATTGACGAAGATAACATTATTTTTATTTGTATCTTTACTCGTAAACCTTGAGGCTTTCCAACTGCTTTTTGCACTTTTTTTTTTTCTTTTTCTTTTTTTTTTTTTGCTGCCCCAACTCTTTGCCAGTTCCAGTGGTGTTCCTCCCAGGTCATGGGTGGAACCCACGGAGGACTCGGAAGCTGGGACAATTTTTATTATGCATGATGATGGAGATGAGGATGATAGTAAGATGATGCTATGGAGGTCCATGTGGTTTGGGACTGCGGGACAGGGCCGCATTCCACGCTTCCTGTCATAAATATCCCGGCATTAACCAGGCCCGGGAACTACGGCACCTGCGGTGCCGGCCGTGTAATCATCCACTTCATAAGACGTGTCATACAAAGGGAAGCACCCCCAAAGTCGCACCCGTGAAGTGGGTGAAGCTCGGCTGTGTGGCAACAGCCTCCCCATTGGGCCCATAGCACACCCGCTCTGGGTAGGAGCCGACCTAGGTATGAAAAATCCCGCTTGCCTCGGCTGGGATTCGAACCCGGGTCTCCCGGTCCATGATCCGAAGTGCTAACCACTACACTACGGGGGCCGGTGCTTTTTGCACTTTCAGTGTCTCCTTGTGAAGAGGGTGAGATGGGTACACGTGAGGACTTCTCTCCTGATCTCCAGTTCTTCAACAACGTTGACGTGGACGATCTGGGTGAAGGTGGATTCCAAGCGTCTTCCTCAGACAACTTCCAGATGGTTTTCGTGGTCACTGAGGCAAGGGACGCCACCTTCAACAAGGTCGTATTGGAACTGACCGGCGGCAGTGCAACTGTCGTGGTCGTCAAGGTCATTGGTGAAGATCCACTCAATCCGGTGAGTTTCCCGTCATTGTTTGTCTGTTTCAGGGCTTAAAATTTTCCACCTATTGGTGGATTTCCACCTTTGTCTGAACATCTTCCCGGAAAGTGGGTTTCTTCACCCGGAGCACTTAAAATCGTGCCAAAATGCACCAAACTGCACAGATTTTAGTCCATTTTTAAAAACTTTACCTCACAAAAGTGTGTTCTTTGTCTGTCTCAGGGCTTAAAATCTGGCACCTTTTGGTGGATTTCCACCTTTGTCTAAACATTTTCCTTCCCCCGAAAAGCATGTTTCCTCTTCTGAAACACTTAAAATACACCAAACTGCACAGATTTTAGTCCATTTAAAAAAACAACAACAACAACAACAACTTATCCACACCAAACTGCACACATTTTAGTCCATTTAAAAAACAACAACAACAACAACTTATCCACACCAAACTGCACACATTTTAGTCCATTAAAAAAACAACAACAACAACTTATCCACACCAAACTGCACACATTTTAGTCCATTTAAAAACAACAACAACTTATCCTCACAAAAGTGTGTTTCCTCCTCTCAAACACTGAAAATCAAGTCAATATGCACGAGGTGGGTGGGTGTTTGGGAGTTTAACATAATTATGGGTGACATCAAAGACTGTCCTACGACTAGTTTCACAACAGATCTTGACTCATCCTGAGCCCTGTTGCTGGTGGAATGGCAGGGTGTGTGTGTGTGTGTGTGTGTGTGTGTGTGTGTGTGTGTGTGTGATGACAGTATGAGTTGTTGATTCATATTAGTTTACTCAGAAATTGTAAAGCGCGTTGAGCTCACCTCGTTGGGATACGGCGCTATATAAGAATATTATTATTATTATTATTATATGCACGAAACTGCACAGATTTTAGTCTATTAAAAAACAACAAAAAAAAAAGTTCCAGATACCTCTAGCATAACGCGTCCACTTTACAGACGAGCGGTCGTGGCTTTGCCAGTTTGTCGCTAAATGCTTCACACTTTTTCCTCGTTTTGGGTTTAAGCCCTGCTGTCTCTGTCTGTCTGCGTTGTAGAACCAATAATTACACCTCACTTATTTTCCCGTTCCGCAAACAGGCTTGATGATGATGACGATCGGTCATTTCTATGGCGCAATACAAACGTCCATGCCTTCTGCATACTCACAGCGCCTTGGGTTGGGAGAAAAGAAAAGAAAGTTAGGGTAAAAAAAAAATTAAAAAAAAATTGACAGTCGATCAGTGCCGTGAATGCAGGAGAAAGTCTTGCTTGGGTAGCTGGTTCTACGCCACAAGATGGAATTGGAGGCGACCCTGCTGGCCAGTTCGTTGGTGGAGGGAGGGTGGGTGGGTGTTTGGGGGTTTAACGTCCTTTTCCACCGCATACGGGTGATCGTTGGCGGAGGGAAGGACGGGCTACCCTTATTGAACAGACCAGTTGAACACTACTCAAAATCCAGTCAGACTGCCAGGTCGGCCTCATTTGATGTGCTTGTGTCCTTGACTGTGATGGACAAGGTACAGAAACAGGCCCCATAATCCCATAATGAGTTTTCACAGCCAGGGGAAAGGGGCGACTTTTTGGAGTAAGCACTTTTTTTTTTCTTTTTTAAACTGGTTCTGCGGAAATTCGACCCTAACACGGTGCACGCATGCTCGGTGACCTCGGTCTCACCCCCCAACGTACGTGATTCAGTTCTCAGAAGAATCATGATCAGATCACGACCTACCGACAGAAGCCTCACGTATAGGGAAGCTGGTTCATATTTTCACACAAGTAAAGCTTTCTCCAGAAAGCATTGCAAATCTATTTCAATCGTCTGCACTAGTCCCCCCCCCCCCAAAAAAAAAAAAAAAAAAAAAAGAAAAAAAAAGTAGTGCATACACACACGCACTTGAATATATACGGACCAGCTGGGTCACCTAGTTACTTACTCTGACAATATTTGTTCGTGTTTTTTTTTCTTTATTTTAGTAAGATCAGTCGGGGGGGGGGGGGGAGAGACACCCCCTCCGCCCCCCCCCCCTCCCGTCCAATCTCCGGTAGCTCAGCTCGCCGTCTTGCTTCAGGCCCAATCGAGTGCCTGTGCATTGTGACACGACACGCACCGCGCTTCGCAATGAAATACATTAATTGCTTCCACAGAGAAACCAAAAAATGTCGTCTGCGAAGACAAGCACAGACTATGGCCAGAGTCTCTTCAGCGAAGAAGCGTCATATATATTCTGTCGTAATTTAAAAATTCTTGAGGCTTTCAATGTAGAAGACGTCACAGTTGAGAATGTCAGGATCAGATGCCAACCCACGAAGTCTGCGAATCGAGGCGTTTTGATGGCACAATGTCAGCAAAAATGTTTCGGAATGGCGTTTGTGGAGAAATTTCAGGCTGTCATGAACACCATGAACTGGAAAAGAACTTTTTGCGTGAAGCTCCGTGTCCATTTCCCGTCGTCCTCACAAAAACCTATCACAGTTATGAACTATGAGCTTCAAGAACTGAAGACTCTGCGGTAGATCTAGCGAGCCTTCTGTACTCACCTCAGCATGTGCTGTCAGCGGTACGTGTAGGGCGGGAAGAGAAGGGGGAATGGTGGTCGGGACCTTCTTTCGTGCTTTTGTGGTTCTGTCGAGTTTTCAGTTTGGTTTCAGCTCCTGAAATTCTTAGCTAACCATCAGTTATGTTGTTTTGTTTGTTTGTTTGTTTGTTTTAATTTTTGTTTTTGTTGCTGCTGTTGTTTTTTTTGTTTGATGTTTGTTTTTGTTTTGTTTGGGGGGGGGGGGGGGTTGGTCAAGGTCTTGATTTAACTCAATGTGGCAAATACAAGCACAGTATACTTGTATGTCACAACACTTCCACCGAGTGATTTTTTTTGTTTGTTTGTTTGTTTCCATGAGGCAAATTCCACTATGTCAAATGTGTCTTCTGTGTCCATTTCAGGAGGAAGAAGTGAAAGTACGCAATGTGGAACCAGGCGTGTTTGAGGCCGTTTTCCAGGATTCGCCAATTGGCCAGAAGATCCGCATCAACGTTGTCCCCAAAGCTGGAGAAACTCCTGTTCTCAGTGTCAAGGAAATCGATGTCTGTCTTGAAGGTCTGTTTATTATTATGGCAGTGCAGGCTCGGTGGGACAGGGGTGGTATCATTCATAGCTCTGACACCAGGTTTTCTAAGTAAAGCAAAAGATCATTCAATTTGCTTTTCTTGTGTCGGAGAGTATATTCTGATTTTGGTATCCCTGAAGCTGTGTCCCTCTCATAGAAGACGATGCATGGAATATGAAAATGTACACTATGGATGTATGGTGTCTTTTGGTACAGTTTACATGTCATGTTTTCATCTTTCAGTCCTGACGACCGTGCCCTCATCTTCAGTCCCAACACCAACACAGCCTTCGACAACTGGTAAGTATGTGTGTTGGTATGATAGGGAGCCACACACACGCATGCACACACGCATGCACGCACTCACGCACGCACACACACACACACACACACACACACACAGAGTAGAAAAGAGAGAGGAAGTAACTGCAGGGCTTCGTATCCGAGTGAGACATCCATGTTAACGGTCTCTTTTTTATATTTCCATTTACTATCTTACAAAGGCGGACATATGTCCGATTATTTCTGCGCCACAGTGGATAACAATCAGGACAAATGTCTATACTTTTTTTTGTCAGCCAGGACATTATGTCTGATTGTAGTTCTCACAGATATGATGCCCAGACCAGTTGGTAAAAAAGGATTTTGTTTTGTTGGAGTGTATCTGGGATACTGACTTCAGTTCCAAAGCAAGCCGTATTGCACATTCTCACTTTTGAGTGTGTTGATTCGTAGACCTTTTTGATATTGTAGGACCAGTAACAACTGGCTGTGGTGAAGAGATGCAGCCTGAACAACCACCAGCAGACAATTACGAGACAGCCGATCTGCTTGATGACAAATTTGTGCAAGTCACTGAGTTCCCTGATGATGATGTGTTTGTGGAGAGTGTGCCAGTCGATGAGGACACTGAAGTCTTCCTGCCAGTGGATGATGATGAGGTGAGTTGGATATGTCTGTTGCTGTGAAGAGTACATAGTTACTGTTGTGAATTAAAAAATTTTCAGGAGAGAGATAGGGAGAGAACCAATGATTCGATGAACCAGGTAAACTTTCTTTTAGTTTTACAAGGGTTGAGGCAATTTAACATTTAGAGTTAGTTTACAGTCTGAGAGAGAGAGAGAGAGAGGAGTATGCTAAAACTCTGCATTTCTTTGATAGGTGGTTGATGGAGTCTTTGTCCCCACACCAGGCAAAAAATATGTCGTCATCACAGCAGACGAAGGTAAGAATGACAGCAACCCTGTCTTTTCTCTCATAAATAGATTACTAGTTTTTCCTTAGTACAGTATATGTATACACAGCATCGCACCGCCATCTCACTGATGTCCTGCTGAAAGTCCAAGCCAGGGTTGGCGTTTTCCTCACTGCCCCACCTTGGTATCAGTCAAACAAAGGGGAAAAGGATATAAACCCTGACCTATGAACCAACCCGATCTCACTGATGTCCTGCTGAAAGTCCAAGCCAGGGTTGGCGTTTTCCTCACTGCCCCACCTTGGTATCAGTCAAACAAAGGGGAAAAGGATATAAACCCTGACCTATGAACCAACCCGATCTCACTGATGTCCTGCTGAAAGTCCAAGCCAGGGTTGGCGTTTTCCTCACTGCCCCACCTTGGTATCAGTCAAACAAAGGGGAAAAGGATATAAACCCTGACCTATGAACCAACCCGATCTCACTGATGTCCTGCTGAAAGTCCAAGCCAGGGTTGGCGTTTTCCTCACTGCCCCACCTTGGTATCAGTCAAACAAAGGGGAAAAGGATATAAACCCTGACCTATGAACCAACCCGATCTCACTGATGTCCTGCTGAAAGTCCAAGCCAGGGTTGGCGTTTTCCTCACTGCCCCACCTTGGTATCAGTCAAACAAAGGGGAAAAGGATATAAACCCTGACCTATGAACCAACCCGATCTCACTGATACCTTGTTTGAGCGCAGTTACTGTTACCTGATTTAACTTCCACAGCATCCCGCACACCATCCTACCCTGTTCATAAAAGCATCTTGCAATAGTTCCACTTCATACAAGTAAATTCCTATTGGTGTGATGATCAATGCATTTTGTCACCTTTCAGTAGAAACGTTCTCTAAATAAGATCCTATTCATGCTAAATGTTTTATGTCAACTTCACCCATTTAAATTTTACAGATACACCATTGCCAGCACCTGACGGCACGGTAGACGTTGATGATCTTCCAGGTCTGTCGTTGCTGCATATAGGGCCTAGTTTATAGTTTGATATGGAAATATGTATACCAATAAGTTTTCCTCAGTGAGATTAAAAAGGAAACAAAACAAATGTTGTATTAATCTATGACATTTCAGTGGGTGAATGCTGGTCCAAGTTTCCTTTGAGGAGATACCTTGAATTGTGTGTCTTAAGAAGTCCCGTATCTGTGGTAGGTATTCGGAGTGACAATGCAGCTGTGTGTCTCTGCTTACAAACCAGTTCCACTATAACACAGGCACTTCATCGGACAGTCTGACACATCCAGTTAGTTATTTATTTAGGGCTTAACGCTGCGCAAGCAACAAAGGCTCATTCGCGGCTACCGACACATCCAGTACAGAGCTGGTCCTTCTAGATTGATGTGAAAAGTTGTGGTGCCATTTTGCAGAAACCCCAGGGTTTGATGACGTTGAGCAAGTGCCTGACTTCCCTGATGATGACAAAGACCTGACCATTTTTGAGGTGCCAGAAGACAATGAGAATCCTACACCAATCTTTGTTGGCCCCAATGCACGTGTCTTCGAGGAAGAAGAGGTACCTATTTGTAACATTTGTGGGAAATGTCAAGGCTCTAGTGTTACATGTAATTTGTTTTGTCAAAGAAATTCGTCTATCCTTTGATTACTATGCGAAGAAACACCGGTTGGTAATGGTAAAATCACACGTGTGGATTGTGCCTTCTACAATAGTAATGGCCTTTTCCACAGCCGCCGACAGGAGAGGATGAGGTGCCAGTCAACGAGGATGGACCAACAACTGTGATCACCATTGACACTAAACCACCCACAGGAGAGGAGCCAGAGCCAACTGAATTTGTGTACTGCGAAAAGCCCAGTAAGTGTGCATTAGATTGGAGGTCACCATCTGAGTGATCAAAGAACAAAATAGTTGAACGAAAGAACTTTATTTGCCAAAAGTAATGCTTTTTTTTCCCCAAACAGTGCTTAATTTTCAATCAGCCATTGCTAGGAAAAGACCAGGGATGTCTGAATTTCTGAACTGTAATAATGACAGATGAATTGCAGTACGTCATCTTTTTCCCCTCACATTTTCCCAAGACATGTCAAGTTTAATATTAGTAATCACTGTAAATTGTAATGTGATTGTTTCATCACCAGCAACAGCCCCAACCCCAGCGCCAACAACTTCACCAGCTTCAACAACAGGTAACTGATCTTGCTGTTTTTTGGGTTTTTTCTTTTACTGAAGGGCTTTAAAAAGGCAGTATGTACATTGAATGGAGGGGAAAACTGCCACTTATGAAGTTTTAAGGCTGTTAGCCAGAAAAGGTGATCCTCCAATTGGGTAGGGAGACCTTTTCTAAACTTTGTGATGTCTACATCTGTACAGCTTTTCTTATACTGCTACTGCGTTGTGTATGTCTGTAATTAAACCAGCCCACTTAGCAGCTTTGCTTCATAAACTATCCTAGAGGCAACATCACCACAACACCAGGCTTTTCCCCTTATCTTGACATATAATTATATGTAATTGTTTTGAAACGAGTAGTTAAGCACATTGGATGACAGGTTTTCCATAACATCGTTGTATGCCAGACAAGTTTCTTGACCCTTTTTCAGCTGTTCATGAAATGCAAAACTCAACATCTGTCTAATTTTTAGCACCAATAACAATTGGCTGTGGTGAGGATATGGAGCCGGAAGCACCTGGCGATTTCGAGACAGCCGATCTGCCTGATAACAGATTTTTTTTACTTTGCAGTGCCAGTGACAACAGGCTGTGCTGAAACGATGGAGCCTGAAGAACCAGACAATTACAAGACAGCTGATCTGCCTGATGACAAATTTGTGCAAGTCTCTGAGTTCCCTGATGATGATGTGTTTGTTGAAAGTGTGCCTGTCGATGAGGACACTGAAGTCTTCTTGCCTGTGGATGATGACGAGGTAACTTAAGGCAAATAGTTCACCACCCATCCACATTTTTTCCAGGCGATCATTTGTCAATTTGGTTTGGTGATAAAGTAAATTGGGGAGACAGTGTTTGTTGAGAGTGCTAGTGTGCTGGTCAGTGCCCTGTGGATGATGATAACATAAGTTGAAGCGCTTTTCCACTTTGTTTGTGAAAAACAGATGTGTTTTTTCTTGAAACAAACTGTTTGTTTAAATTTACTTATGCAATCGTTTCTTGCACTTGCAGCTTTAGTTCGTACAAGAGCGAGAGAGAGAGAGAGAGAGATTCATGTATATAATGATCTGAATTTACAACCATTTTTGCAGGTGGTAGATGGAGTTTTCACTCCTGAACCAGGCAAAAAGTACATCGTGATCACAGAAGAAGGAGGTAAGAAAACTTTACACAGTCTTACACACTTGAATGTGGCAGATATTCATTAAACATGCAGTGGCAAGACATGCAAGTGTAGGGACAAAATAGCGAAAACATTCACATTACCATCACAAAAAAATGTAAATTGAGAGGCTGCTGTCACTGTATTTTTATGAATTGTATATCCCGTCTACAAACATGTTTTTGTCAAAGAGTCAAATCAGTGTAGAAAGCCTGCATTATTGGTGGTGTTCCTCCCAAAGCTCTTCTGTTGCATGATTATCATTCCGCTTATGAGGTTTGGCAGGACACCAGTAATAGCTGTCAAAATTGGTAACAGTTAAAACTGATTCTTGCATTCTAACCTAACTCTTTTGATGCCAACAGATGAGCCATTGCCAACACCATCAGGCACAGTGGATGTCGATGATCTTCCAGGTATGCTTAATAATATTGCTGCAAAAAAAAAAAAAAAAAATGCTTAATTTGTTTTGTATAATTTTGATAAATTCCATAAGGTATCCTTTTTCTTTTTTTCCTTTTATGTGTGTGTGTGTGTGTGTGTGTGTGTGTGTGTGTGTGTGTTTTGTCTTCACAATGCATGATTTTATTTGCTTCGCATCGTGTGATTTTTTAATACTGTTTTTCTCATTTGGTTAGACTATCAGGATTGTCAATTGTTTTGCAGAGTCCCCAGAGTTCGATGATGTTGAACAAGTGCCTGACTTCCCGAATGATGAGGAAGACATGACAGTTTTTGAGGTGCCAGAAGACAACAAGAATCCTACTCCAATCTTTGTCGGGCCCAATGCTCGTGTCTTCGAGGAAGAAGAGGTTGGTTAAGAAATTGAACACACCAGCTATGAAATCTAAATGTTGTGACCAGTACTATTAAACTATTGTTAAAAAAATGTTTGACAGCCTTCCCAGTCAGAGCATGACCTCAATTTGACCCCCTTTAGACTGAAGAAGTATTTTTGAATAGCATTGCCATTCGGTTCCTGTGCTGCATTGTACAACACAAAATGAAACATAGTAACTTCAAACCAGAACTGTTTCTCTACTGTGGTTGTTAGCTTCCTGCAATGGAATTTGCAGTGTTGTAAATAATAAAGCATTTTGTCCAAATGGCGTATTATTATTATTCTTATTACAGCCACCAGCATGGGAAGATGAGGTACCAGTAAATGAGAATGGACCAACAACAGTGATCACTATTGACAAGAAGCCTCCAGGCCAAGAAGAACCTGAGCCAACCGAAATTGTCTACTGTGAGAAACCACAGCCCAGTAAGTGTAGCTTCTTTCACGGTCATTAAAGAAACACACAAACATGCAAGTCAAAACATAGTGTTGTCAATTCAGCTTCAAATATTTGGATTTTAAACATTTTCTTGTTGTTTGTTTTGCCGTGCCACCCTTGCTGTCGGGCCACCCTATCAGCCTGGATAAGGCAGTCACTGTGTTGTTGGTGGTTGCCGTTTTCACAGCTTCGGGGCTAATCTGTCTTTGCACGTCACAGCAATCAGTACAACTGAAAAACAAGAACATGATTATCATGTTAAACCTGTCCGATCACATGCAGGATTTTAGTTTCAAGGGTTAGGTGTATTTCTTTCCTGACACTGAACCCTGTGTAAGCCTGCCCTCAGTCCAACGACAGCCAGTTTGTCCCAGTCCCATGGGTGTTTGACTATGTGGGGATTCATAAATCTATCTGATGGAAAGTATGAGAAGAACATTTCTAGAACAGCACTTAAAACTGTACCTTTGCTTCAAGCAAGACTAAAAATAACAAAATGAAAATAAAATAAACTCATTGTTTCCCTCTAGCAACGACACCATCACCAACATCATCACCATCACCACCACCATCTCCGACACCGACACCTACAGTATCGACAACAGGTAAATCTTTGGCATTCTTCATATCTTGCTTACTATTTTCTTCTTGGGGAATGGGGGTGTTGTGAGTGTGTTGTTTTTGTCATCTGCTTTGAGGAGTAGGCTTTGTGCTGGAAGGTAGCTTTACAGGTTGAACTATCTGTACATGAAATCAGAAGGACTCAGTCAGTACAATTCCAATAGTAATAGAAACTAGGGGTTAGATAGTGCCAATGACTCATTGAGGATACACACAACTGTCTTCATGTTGAAAATGCAAGTGAAAAATGATGTCAGCATAACACCCCTCTAAATGTTCTTCCTTTGCACTGTGTGTATAGATATTTGCATGTGTGTATGTGCATATGTGCTTGGCTCAAACATATCACATACATGTATGTCGTAACAGTGACCGTCTGTGCCACATTTAATAACATTCAGGACATTCTGGGGGAAAAAAATAACAAAATCTAACACAGAGATACAAGCTTGAAACATTGTAGCATAACTGACTAAGGGTAGTTCTTTGGGCGAGTATCTCCTGCTATTGTCTTTCACCTCTTGCTTGGGAGGCGGGGTGGCTGAAAGATAGAGTTTTTGACTTCTAATGCTGGGGTCATGAGCTTGTATCCCAGCTGGGGCCAAACATTTGTGCTGGCTTTTTCAACGTTGCCCCGTCTTTGATATCACCCGTATGTGGTGGAAAAGGACGTTAAACCCCCAAACACCCACCCACTCATCTCTTGCTAGTGCCAAGTGGAACAGACAACACCATAGTGCAATACAAGTTTACCCTCTTCATCTATAAGTGCACACAACAGAAATTTGTTTTGTTTTTGTGGTGCAGTTTTGGATCAATCAACACACTGTCAAATACTGCACAAAACTGGGGTGAGCGGTAGTCTATTCGGTGGTGTGTCGGCCTTAGCAGGTGCACTAACGAACAGCTGTCAGCAATGTCATGGTGATGAAGCGTGGTTTGATCCCAGGTCAAGCTTGTGATAATGTGATACCAGTTTTTCTTGGCTGCCAGGCTGTACATTGGGGGGGGGGGGGGGGGTTCTCTCTTGGTTATCTGGCTTTCCTCCCCCAGCAAAACTAAAAAATAGGATGGGTAGGTTGGGTGGCAGTGTGCTGCGGTGACGTGCTTTCCCTGGGGGACTCAGCGTAAATTTCCCAAGGAGACAATAAAGTAGTGAGGAAGGAAAAAAAGACACAAAGATGACATTGTTTGCAGTTTTGGAAATAGAACTTCACACAGAGTTCTTTTCTGGGTCCAAAAGTGCACCACATCAGTCAGAAAGAAACATGCATTTTAACTTACAACAACCCAACTGTACAGATTTTAAAAAAATAAAAAATTTAAAAAAAAACTTTTTTTTTCCATTATGATTGGTATAAGTTTTGTTGTGGTTGTTGTTTAATTTTTCTGGTTTTTTTTTCATGAGTCACAACATGAGTCCTTGACAAACCATAGTCATTGTATATGTGTCGTGTTTTTTAACCAGTTTCTCACTTATTCATTTATTCATAATTTGCTTTGCAGTGCCAGTGACAACAGGCTGTGCTGAAACAATGGCACCTGAAGAACCGGACAACTACGAGACAGCTGATCTACCTGATGACAAATTTGTGCAAGTCTCTGAATTCCCTGATGATGGCGTGTTTGTGGAGAGTGTGCCTGTCGATGAGGACACTGAAGTCTTCTTGCCTGTGGATGACGATGAGGTAACTTGTGGCATATAGATCGAGTAAAGTAAATGGGAGACGCAGTGTTTGTTGAGATTGTGCCGGTCAGTGAGGACCCTGAAGTCTTCCTGCCTGCAGATGATGATGACATAAGTTGAGGCACTTTTGCACTTTGTTTGTGCAAATCATGAAGTGTTTTTTCTTGAATCAAAGTGTTTGTTGAAATGTACATGTGTAATCCTTTCTTGCATTTGCAGCTTTAGTTAGTACACGAGAGAGAGAGGGAGAGAGAGAGAGAGAGAGAGATTCATATACATGTATAATGATTTGAATCTACAATCATTTTTGCAGGTGGTAGATGGAGTTTTCACTCCTGAACCAGGCAAAAAGTACATCGTGATCACAGAAGAAGGAGGTAAGAAAAGCCCACACAGTCTTACACCCATAAATGTAGCAGAAATTCATAAAACATGCAGTGGCAAGACATGCAGGCGTAAGAGCAAAATAGCAAAAAACATTCACAGTATCATCACAAAAAAACTTGAATTGAGGCTGCTGTCTCTGCATTTCTATGAATTCTTTATCTCCTCCTCAAACTTGTTCTTGTCAAAGAGTCAAATCAGTGTAGTACATATTGGTGGTGTTCGTCCCAAAGCTCTTGTGCTGCATGATTATCATTCCACTTATGAGGTTTGGCAGGACACCAGTGATAGCTGCCAAAATTGGTAACAAATTCAAACTGATTCTTGTGTTGTAACCTAACTCCTTTGATGATATTGACAGACGAGCCATTACCAACACCACCAGGCACCGTGGATGTTGACGATCTTCCAGGTATGCTTCTTAATATTGCTGCAAAGAAAATGTCCTTTACTTTGTTTTGTATAATTTTGATAAATTCATGACATAAGGTTTTCCTCATTTTTCCCCCCTTCTGTTTGTGTGTGTGTGTGTGTGTGTGTGGGTGGGTGTGTGTCTGTGTGTGTGTGTCTGTGTGTGTGTGTTGTCCTTTTTGTCTTCACAATGCATGATTTTGTTTGCTTCATATTTGTGATTTTTTACTGTTTTTGCTGTTAGGTTTGACTATTGGTATTGTTAATTGTTTTGCAGATTCCCCAGAGTTTGATGATGTTGAACAAGTGCCCGACTTCCCGAATGATGAGGAAGACCTGACAGTTTTTGAGGTGCCAGAAGACAACGAGAATCCTACTCCAATCTTTGTCGGCCCCAACGCTCGTGTCTTCGAGGAAGAAGAGGTTGGTTATGAAAGTGAACACACCAGCTATAAAATCTAAATGTTGTGACCAGTACTCCTAAACTATTGTTAAAACATATTTCACAGCCTTCCCAGTCAGAGCATGACCTCAATTTGACCCCCTTTAGACTGAAAATGTATTTTTAGATAGCATTTCCATTAGGTTCTGGTGCTGCATTGGCATATTATTATTATTATTATTACAGCCACCAGCATGGGAAGATGAGGTACCAGTAAATGAGAATGGACCAACAACAGTGATCACTATTGACAAGAAGACTCCAGGCCAAGAAGAACCTGAGCCAACCGAAATTGTCTACTGTGAGAAACCACAGCCCAGTAAGTGTAGCTTCTTTCACGGTCATTAAAGAAACACACAAACATGCAAGTAAGAGCATATTGTTGTCAATTTTGCTTCAAATATTTGGATTTGAAACATTTTCTTACTGTTTGTTTTGCCGTGCCACCGGTTCAGTCCAGCCAAAGTATAACCCTGAATAAGGCTGTCACCGTGTTGTTGGTGGTTGCCGTTTTCACAGTTTCTGGTCTGATCTGACTTAGCGTGTCATGGCAATTCAGTATCATTGAAAAGCGAGAACATCATTATCATGTGTGGCTGTTAAACCTGTCCGATCACATGCAGGATGTTACATGTAGTTTCAAGGGTTAGGTGTATTTCTTTCTTGACACTGAACCCTGTGTAAGCCTGCCCTCAGTCCAACGACAGCCAGTTTGTCCCAGTCCCATGGGTGTTTGACTATGTGGGGATTCATAAATCTATCTGATGGAAAATATGAGGAGAACATACCTAGCACAGCACTTCAAACTTTACCTTTACTTCAAGCAAGACTAAAAACAACAATATGAAAATAAAAGAAACTCATTGTTTCCCTCTTCCTCTTCATTAGCCACAACACCATCACCAACATCATCACCATCTCCACCACCATCTCCGACACCGACACCTACAGTATCAACAACAGGTAAATCTTTGGCATTCTTCATATTTCACTTACTATTTTCTTCTTGGGGATAGGGGTGTTGTGTGTGTGTTGTTTTTGTCATCTGCTTTGAGGAGTAGGCTATGTGCTGGAAGGTAGCTTTAGGAACTGTAAAAATTGATAGGAATCAGTCAGTACAATGGTATGTGTGTATGTGCATGATGCGTGCGCTTGGCTCACCATATCACATACATGTATGTCATACCAGTGACCGTCTGTGTGTGGATAACATTCAGGACAAATATCTATACTTTCTTATCAGCCAGGACATTTCGTCTGATCCCACGGTTATGAAGCACAGAACAGTAGGAAAAAAATGATTCTGTTTTGTTGGAATGATCAGGGATACTGACTTTAGTTCCAAAGCAAGCTGTATTGCACATTCTCACTATTGAATGTGTTGAGCCATTGACATTTTTGTCATTGTAGGACCAGTAACAACTGGCTGTGGTGAAGAGATGCAGCCTGAACAACCACCAGCAGACAATTACGAGACAGCCGATCTGCCTGATGACAAATTTGTGCAAGTCACTGAGTTCCCTGATGATGACGTGTTTGTGGAGAGTGTGCCTGTCGATGATGACACTGAAGTCTTCCTGCCTGTGGATGACGATGAGGTATTGTGCTTTTGGCAATTTAGTCACTAACCATTTTCGGTGACAACTCTATGTGGAGCCACTTTCATATGCCCAAGGAACTTTTTTTTTTTTATTGTACAAAGGCGCTTTAGTTATGAATTTTGAAAATTCTGGTTGTTTTCTTGAGCTTCGGAATGACTCAAAATTATATTTGTGTGTTGAATGACCACGTTACATTTTACAAAAATGATTTTGTTCAGGTGACTGATGGAGTTTTCTACCCCAAACCTGGCAAGAAATACGTCGTGATTACTGAAGAAGGAGGTAAGAAAAAAGATTTTGTAACACACATGCCACGTTTGTTCATGTGTAGTAAACCTGCCTGATAAATATCCTCACAACAGCAAGAACTGGAATTAAAGAAACAACATTGAAAATGATAATGGCAGTTAACATAGTTCCCAGCAGCAGAATGCATCATCAGGATTAAAAAAAAACAACAACAAACAACCAAAAAACACACTGCTTCTTCGAAGTAGCTTGTCTATACAATTTTTACACTATGTAATGGTTTTGCTCACATTTAGCTTACCTATTTTACCACTTGAATATACCATTTACAGCAATTTGTTTCATTCCTTGCAACATAGGGGGAGCCGGGGTGGTCGAATGGTAGAGCGTTGGACTTCTAATGCTCGGGTCGTGAGTTCGATCCTGGCTGGGGCCAAATATTTGTGCTGGCTTTTTCATCGTTGCCCTGTCTTTGATATCACCCTATGTGGTGGAAAAGGACGTTAAACCCCAAAACACCCACCCACCCCTTGCAACATAGATTGATAATTTCTGTTACTCAGACAATAAAACGTTCTCGTTGACAGACACACCATCACCAACACAGACAACGCCTGCAGGCACAGTGGACGTCGATGATCTTCCAGGTAATTTACCACAAGGATATTAAGATATTAACTGAAGAACAGCTAACCATGTGTCACAATTTATGTAATGTTCACAATATTAATGTTTCTTCACATGCCACATTATGTCAAATTGGGGTATGGCATGCATGTTCTGAAGTGTAATGCTTGCACTTTTTGCTTTGGTTTTGGTCAAGGATTGTCTGAAAACTCTGTTTTTGGAATGGAAACACCTTTCTGTTCCGACGTTCAGACAGTGACATGGCTTCCCTTTGTTGGAAGGTTAGACCATCAGTATTGTTCATTGTTTTGCAGATTCCCCAGATTTTGAGGATGTTGAACAAGTGCCGAACTTCCCTGATGACGATGAAGAGGTGACCATTTTTGAGGTGCCAGATGACAATGACAATCCTCCTCCAATCTACGTTGGTCCTAATGGACGTGTCTTTGAAGAAGAAGAGGTATGACTGTGCATGTGATGCTGATACACACACAGTATCATCAGACTTAATGACTCAGTGTCACTAATGATTCCTCATCATTGCCTGTTTGCCTGTTTAAGTCTCTGTATTCTTATTAAGTTTTCCTGTGAGATGTTATGAGTAAATTAGTTTCCATCTATCCATACAAATCATCAAGTACACTGTATTATGTCACTGCTGGTGTTCAGATATTAATTAGAATGAAAGGATCTTGATGTGTTATAGTCTGCCTCAAATTAGTCTTTGTGGCTTGCACGGCATGAAGCCCTAAAACTTACTCACCCTTGATGTATTATTGATCACCTGGCACACATCTGATGAACTAAACAATGAGAAAATTAACCTCATCAGGAAAGAAACCTAACCCATACCAGGGAAGGGGAGGATGCATGCTGGAGAAAAGTATTTACTTGGTAGCAAAAAGAGCTAAGTACCAGAAAACTGCTGCCACACTTTGTACAAGACGAAAAAAAAAAAAAAATCCTTTTCACTTTCAGCCACCAGCAGGTGAAGAAGAGGTGCCAGTCAACGAGAACGGACCAACAACGGTGATCACCATCGACAGTAAACCACCCACAGGAGAGGAGCCAGAGCCAACTGAGTTTGTGTACTGTGAGAAGCCTGGACCAAGTACGTACACATAGATCGAGTTTTCACAATGAGGTGCTCCTGATAAACCACAGAACTGTTGATTTTGGCAACCCCCCCAAAAAAAACAACAACAAAAAAAAAAAACTTAGAGTTTTATTAACAGGGCTTGAAAGCTGTCTTCGGCATTTCCAATTCTTCATGTGACATCCCTGATTGAGGTGCTTTACTTTGTTTTGCCCAGAGAAGTCAGTAAGTCTGTTTCGAAGCCTCCGTTTGAACAGAGGAACTAGAACTGGAACTAGGCCTACGAATGTCACAAAGAGACACAACTGATTGTGGATAAGATAAACTGACAAGAAGGTCAACAATTTGACATCCGGTGACTGCAGTGTTCCTTCGTCCCCATTCCCATGTGAGGTCTATATGTTGACTCATGTTGTGATGTAAATTAATCTTTAGTCACTTTTAGCATCATGTCATGACAAAATCATTTAACCAGAAAATGCTGCTCAAACATTTCTAGGCACAGTGCATGTGCTCGTAAAGTGAGTTTATTTTTTTAAAAATCAAAATATCAATGTGTTGTGTGTGTGTGTGTGTGGTGTGTTGTGTGTGTGTTTACAGCAACAAGTCCTGCTCCACAAACCTCAACAACTCCATCTCCGACACCTACGCCAACCCCAACACCAACTCCATCTCCAACACCAGGTAATCACACATTAGTCATGGCCTAACCTTATATGCCTTGTCAGCCACCATTTCTTTGCAACAGTTAATGTTGGCATTTACATCAAGCAGAAAAAAAAAAAGAAATTGATGCTGCCATCAGTATGATCCAGAATTGTTTCTTCTTGGAGCAGGTTATGTTTCTTACAGTGTGTTCTAGCCACTGGTCAGGTTGATGAATTCCCAAAATCTGTGGTGTGCTGTTAAGTACTGTTTCTTTTGTGATCAGAAGTAGATGGCCTGACTTTCAGCAAAGTCACAAGTTTGTTTTCATGATTTTCAGTTCCGATTTCTCTGACACCACCCTTGACTCCCACAGTGGTAACATCCGCCATCATCGTGTGATGGTAATAATAATAATAATAATAATGAGTATAATGTACTGCTTATGAGAATAGTTATAGGCAGCATTAAAATCTGATTTGTTCAATTTCCCCCCACAGTCTCTCCATGTGAAGAGGGTGAGATGGGAACACGTGAAGACTTCTCCCCGGATGCCCCATTCTTGAAGAACGTTGATGTGAACACTCTGGGTGATGATGGGTTTGAAGCATCTCCCCTGATTCCAGACAAGTTCCAGGTCGTTTATGTGGTCACTGAAAGAATAGATGCCACGTTCAACAAGATCGTATTGGAACTGACCGGTGGCAGTGCAGTTGCTGTGTCCGTGAAGGTCATTGGTGACAATCCACTTGAACCGGTGAGTTTAGTGGTTTCTGTGATAATTATCTGTCTGTCCATATGTCTGTAGGTCTGTAAGAATGCCTGTCCACCTGTTCGTCAGGTTGTGTACAATGCTCTGTGAAACTCACTTGGAAAGAATTTATGCTCTGCTGTTGCTGTGTGTTGTTGGATTATTACTACTTGTTTGCTAGTTGACCAGGTGCTGGTTGGTGGTCTAGGGCTTTCAATTGATGGCTCATGGTCCACACAGAATACTTCACAAAGCCAGTCCACTCTATGGAATATGGTGGCTGCTCTTGCCTCTTTTTGTGATATTGATCCAGTGAGATAATTATTCTCTGCTATATTTACCTTTATCTTGCACTGTTCTTTTTCAGGAGGAAGAGGTCACAGTACGTAATGTGAATCCAGGCGTCTTTGAGGTGGTTTTCCAGGAATCGCCAGTTGGCCAGAAAGTCAGGATCAACGTTGTCCCCAAACTGGGAGAAGTTCCTGTACTCAGTGTCAAAGAAATCGATGTCTGTCTTGAAGGTCAGTGTGTGTGTGTGTTTTTTTGTGTGTGCATGATTTAGGAGTTTTATTTACCCCAGGGATATTCCAGTTCTTCTGATGTTATATGTTGTGTTCTGCTGTGTCGGTGTAGTAAGATGTGAATTTACACCAGTTACAGCTGAGTAGAATGTCTACATAAGTGTACTGTGTAAAATGGTCTGATTTGAAGTAGTGATGGCTGCATGATTTTAGAGAAGAGAACAGAAATGATTGTCTTGTGCTTTTTAATGTTCTAGTGGTGACAACAACTCCCCCACCGACTACAGCACCACCGACAACAGTGCCATCAACATCAGGTTGGTGACAACAAAGATTAGCTGTATCAATGTAAAGACTTTTTATCCATGATGCAACTTGTGTGCTGGCCGTTTTGCCATGCTGGGGAAAAAATAGCAAAATCTAACACACAGATACAAGCTTGAAACATTGTAGCATAACTGACTAAGGGTAGTTCTTAGGGCGAGTATCTCCTGGTATTGTCTTTCACCTCTTGCTTGGGAGCCGGGGTGGTTGGACTCCTAATGCTCGGGTCGTGAGTTCGTATCCCGGCTGGGGCCAAAATGTTTTGGTGCAGTTTTGGTTCCATCAACACACTGTCCTTTTACAAATACTGCACAAAACTGGGGTGAGCGGTAGTCTATTAGGTGGTGTGTCAACCTTAGCAGGTGCACTACTGAACAGCTGTCAGCAATGTCATGGTGATGAAGCGTGGTTCGATCCCAGGTCGAGCTTGTGATATGTGATACAAGTTTTTCCTGGCTACCAGGCTGTTCACTGGGGGTTTCTTTCTGGGTTATCCGGCTTTCCTTCCCCAGCAAAATTACAAAATAGGATAGTTAGGTTGGGTGGTACTCGCTGCGGTGACGTGCTTTCCCTGGGAGAATCAGCACAAATTTCCCAAAGAGACAATAAAGTAGTGAGTAAGAAAAAAAAGGCACATAGACGACATTGTTTGCATTTTTGGAAACAGAAATTCACACAGAGTTCTTTTCCGGGTCCAAAAGTGCACCACATCAGTCAGAACGAAACATACATTTTAAAACAACCCAACTATACTGATTTTAAAAACCAAAAAACAAAAAAAGCCAAATTATTTCATTATAATCAGAATTAGTTTTGTTGTGGTGGTTGTTTAATTTTTCTGTTTGCTGTTTGTTTGTCTGTTGTTGTTTTTGTTGTTGTTGTTGTTGTTATTCAGGAGTCACAATATGAGTCCCTGACAAACTATAGTCATTGTATATATGCGTCATGTTTTTTTACACAGTTTCTCACTTTATTCATTTATTCATAATTTGCTTTGCAGTGCCAGTGACAACAGGCTGTGCTGAAACAATGGAGCCTGAAGAACCAGACAACTACGAGACAGCTGATCTGCCTGATGACAAATTTGTGCAAGTTTCTGAATTCCCTGATGATGAGGTGTTTGTGGAGAGTGTGCCTGTCGATGAGGACACTGAAGTCTTCTTGCCTGTGGATGACGATGAGGTAACTTGTGGCATATAGTTCGAGTAAAGTAAATGGGAGACACAGTGTTTGTTGAGATTGTGCCGGTCAGTGAGGACCCTGAAGTCTCTTGCCTGCAGATGATGATGACATAAGTTGAGGCACTTTTGCACTTTGTTTGTGAAAAGCATGATGTGTTTTCTTGAATCAAAGTTTTTGTTGAAATGTACATGTGTAATTCTTTCTTGCACTTGCAGCTTTAGTTAGTACATGAGAGAGAGAGAGAGAGAGAGAGAGATATAATGATCTGAATCTACAACCATTTTTGCAGGTGGTAGATGGAGTTTTCACTCCTGAACCAGGCAAAAAGTACATCGTGATCACAGAAGACGGAGGTAAGAAAGCCCACACGGTCTTACACCCATAAATGTAGCAGAAATTCATGAAACATGCAGTGGCAAGACATGCAGGCGTAAGAGCAAAATAGCAAAAAACATTCACAGTATCATCACAAAAAAACTTGAATTGAGGCTGTCACTTTATCTCCTCCACAAACATGTTCTTGTCAAAGAGTCAAATCAGTGTAGTACATATTGGTGGTGTTCGTCCCAAAGCTCTTGTGCTGCATGATTATCATTCCACTTATGAGGTTTGGCAGGACACCAGTGACAGCTGCCAAAATTGGTAACAAATTCAAACTGATTCTTGTGTTGTAACCTAACTCCTTTGATGATATTGACAGACGAGCCATTACCAACACCACCAGGCACCGTGGATGTTGACGATCTTCCAGGTATGAAAATATCCTTTACTTTGTTTTGTATAATTTTAATAAATTCAAGACATAAGGTTTTCCTCATTCCCCCCCCCTCCCCTTCTGTGTGTGTGTGTGTGTGTGTGTGTGTGTGTGTGTGTGTGTGTGTGTGTGTGTGTGTGTGTGCGTGCGCGCGCGTGTGTGTTGTCCTTTTTTGTCTTCACATTGCATGATTTTGTTTGCTTCATATTTGTGATTTTTTTTACTGTTTTTGCTGTTAGGTTTGACTATTGGTATTGTTAATTGTTTTTCAGATTCCCCAGAGTTTGATGATGTTGAACAAGTGCCCAACTTCCCGAATGATGAGGAAGACCTGACAGTTTTTGAGGTGCCAGAAGACAACGAGAATCCTACTCCAATCTTTGTCGGCCCCAACGCTCGTGTCTTCGAGGAAGAAGAGGTTGGTTATGAAAGTGAACACACCAGCTATAAAATCTAAATGTTGTGACCAGTACTCCTAAACTATTGTGAAAACATATTTGACAGCCTTCCCAGTCAGAGCATTACCTCATTTTGACCCCCTTCAGACTGAAAAGGTATTTTTAGATAGCATTGCCATTAGGTTCTGGTGCTGCATTGGCATATTATTATTATTATTATTACAGCCACCAGCATGGGAAGATGAGGTACCAGTAAATGAGAATGGACCAACAACAGTGATCACTATTGACAAGAAGACTCCAGGCCAAGAAGAACCTGAGCCAACTGAAATTGTCTACTGTGAGAAACCACAGCCCAGTAAGTGTAGCTTCTTTCACGATCATTAAAGAAACACATAAACATGCAAGTAAGAGCATATGGTTGTCAATTTTGCTTCAAATATTTGGATTTGAAACATTTTCTTGCTGTTTGTTTTGCCGTGCCACCGGTTCAGTCCAGCCAAAGTATAACCCTGAATAAGGCTGTCACTGTGTTGTTGGTGGTTGCCGTTTTCACAGCTTCTGGTCTGATCTGACTTTGCGTGTCATGGCAGTTCAGTATCACTGAAAAGCAAGAACCTCATTATCATGAATGGCTGTTAAACCTGTCCGATCACATGCAGGATGTTAGTTTCAAGGTTAGGTGTATTTCTTTCTTGACACTGAACCCTGTGTAAGCCTGCCCCCAGTCCAACGACAGCCAGTTTGTCCCAGTCCCATGGGTGTTTGACTATGTGGGGATTCATGAATCTGTCTGATGAAAAGTATAAGGAGAACATATCTAGAACAGCACTTTAAACTGTACCTTTCCTTCAAGCAAGACAAAAAAAAAAAAGAAAATAAAAGAAAGTCATTGTATTCCTCTTCATTAGCAACGACACCATCACCAACATCATCACCATCTCCACCACCATCTCCGACACCGACACCTACAGTATCAACAACAGGTAAATCCTTGGCATTCTTCATATTTTACTTGGGAAGCCGGGATGGTCGAATGGTAGAGCGTTTGTCTTCTCATGCTCGGGTCGTGTGTTCGACATGGGCCAAATATTTGTGCTGGCTTTTTCATCATTGCCCCGTCTTTGATATCACCCGTATGTGGTGGAAAAGGGCATTAAACTCCCAAACACCCACCCACCCTCATAGTTTACTTACTATTTTCTTTTTGGGGAAAGGGGTGTTGTGTGTGTGTGTGTGTGGTTTTTGTCATCTGCTTTGAGGAGTAGGCTTTGTGCTGGAAGGTAGCTTTAGGAACTTTTGAATTTGAAGGAATCAGTCAGTACAATGCCAATAGTATTAGAAACTCACTGAGGATACACACAACTGTCTTCATTTTTAAAAATTCAAGTGAAAAATGATGTCAGCATACCCCCCCCCCCCCCCCCCCCTTTTCAGAGATACTGACTTAGTTCCAAAGCAAGTTGTATTGCACATTCTCACTTTTGAATGTGTTGATCCATTGACCTTTTTGTCATTGTAGGACCAGTAACAACTGGCTGTGGTGAAGAGATGCAGCCTGAACAACCACCAGCAGACAATTACGAGACAGCCGATCTGCCTGATGACAAATTTGTGCAAGTCACTGAGTTCCCTGATGATGATGTGTTTGTGGAGAGTGTCCCTGTTGATGAAGACACCGAGGTGTTCCTGCCTGTGGATGACGATGAGGTATATGGTACATTTGGCAATTCATTCGCCAGCAATTTTCAGTGATAACTTCATGTGGAGTCACTTTCATAGTGGAGGAAAAGTTGATCCTGGTCTAATATTGTTCAGGACAGTGGGGGGCTCTCAGCTTTTTTGTTTCTCCTCAGCATAAGTGAAAAAAACAAAATTGACATTTTCATTGCTTTTTTTTGTAAACCTTACAAGTCATTAAAAAAAAAAAGGTATTATTAAACAAGTTTGGCATGATTCACTCACATCACTGTTTCTTGTGAATGACGGTGTTTTTTCAGAGTCAAGATCAATTACTGAGCATGAATACCTTTTACGTAATTGTCACTTGAGGATTTCCAAAGGTATATTTTAGGCTAATTTCAATACTGCATATTTTTACAGCTCATGTTTTCACTGAAAATTTCACTTATGCTGAGAAAAAAATGGCAAAACTTAAAACACCAATTGTCATAAATAAATTAGGTCACTTGGCCAGGATCCACTTTTTCATTTTGACACGTTTACGACAGCGGCTTTGTAAAAGGTTATTGCCCAAACTGGTTGGCGACTGAATTATCAAATGCACTGTGAGATAAACTTTTCTTTATTCTACAAAAGTGCTGCAGTTATGGGTCATGAAAATTCTGTCTTTTGTTGAGCTTCAGGATGACTCTGTGTGTGTTGAGTGACATTACATTTTACAAAAATGATTTTGTTCAGGTGACTGATGGAGTTTTCTACCCCAAACCTGGCAAGAAATATGTTGTGATTACTGAAGAAGGAGGTAAGTAAAAAGTTTTTGTAACACACGTCACGAATGTTTATGTGTAGTAAACCTGCCTGATAAACATCCTCATAACCGCAGTAACTGGAATTAAAGAAACAAAATAGACAGTGATAATGGCAGTTTGGAATAGCTACCAGCAGCAGAATGTGTCATCAGGTCTTTTTCAGAAAAACACACTGCTACATCGAAGTAGCATATCTGTACAATGTTCACATTTGTGACATTTCCCTATATGGTCCTGGTCAGCGACTTCGAGCAAAACTGCTTTCCATCACACACATTAAACAGAGTCTCTTTCGAGCTCTTTCAACATGGAGAAATGCGTTGTGTGTGTGTGTGTGTGTGTGTGTGTGTGTGTGTGTGTTCAAATCTACTCCATGCTCAACTGCACTATAGTTGACTCACAGATGTACCTGTTTGCCAGTGCATGCACTATGTAATGGTTTTGCTCATGTTTAGCTTACTTACCTGACCACTTGAATATACCATTTACAACAGTTTGTTTCATTCCTTGCAACATAGATTGATAATTTCTGTTACTCAGACAAAAAAATGTTCTCGTTGACAGAAACACCATCACCAACACAGACAACGCCTGCAGGCACAGTGGACGTTGATGATCTTCCAGGTAATGTACCACAAGCACAGTAAGATATCAACAGAAGAATATCTAACCATATGTTACAAGTGATGCAACCTTGAATAGGTGCCTGCATGGCTTCCCTTTGCTTGAAGGTTAGATCATCAGTATCGTTCACTGTTTTGCAGATTCCCCAGATTTTGAGGATGTTGAACAAGTGCCGGACTTCCCTGATGATGATGAAGAGGTGACCATTTTTGAGGTGCCAGATGACAACGACAATCCTCCTCCAATCTACGTTGGTCCTAATGGACGTGTCTTTGAAGAACAAGAGGTATGACTGTGCACATGATGTTAGTACAATGTATGTACACAGGACCAACAGACTTACCGAATTAGAGTGTCTTTTACATTGACAAATGATGCCTCAAATTTTCCGGTTTTAGTCTTTATCTCCTTTTTGTGAGATATTAACAAGTGTGTAGCATTTGTCCCTACAAATCATGAAGTATCATATATGTTGGTGTTCATTGCAAATATCAAACATCACTGTTGATCCCTTGAGTTTGTGACTGGTAATGATCCTGACGTAGTAGTAGTAGTAAGAGTAGTAGTAGTAGTACAGTAGGTCTCCTCACTAGCAAATAACACAGTTAGAAAATCCACCTCAACAGAAAAGAAACCTGACCCTCAAAAGGAAGGTAACCCACTCCAGTCTGTGTTTTCTTTGTCTAAGGAGAGGAGGGTGTGTAACTGAAAAAAGTATGTTCTTGGTAGGAAGAGCCTTTATAAAGAAAAAACCTTGTTAATTTTTAGCCACCAACCGGCGAAGATGAGGTGCCAGTGAACGAGAACGGACCAACAACAGTGATTACCATCGACAGTAAACCACCCACAGGAGAGGAGCCAGAGCCAACTGAGTTTGTGTACTGCGAGAAGCCTGGAACAAGTGAGTTCAGAGACATTATCATTATGCCACATGCAGTGGAAAAAATGGGACTGTGTTTAATGTCCTGTTTCCAGCACGTAAGGGTGATATGAAGGCACATCATTTGATAGCAGTAGCACTCGGTACAGTTTGCCCTCTACGGGCTATATTACGGTTACCCAATGGTTATGGTGCACTTGCTGTTGTGAGTGCTATAGGGCAAACTATACCAGCTCAGCAGGAGTTGCTGCTTCCCTTATTAAGATGAACACATGGACAAAGTGTTCACTGTGTGGTGCCATTTTGAGTAGCATAATCTGACCGATTTGGTCTGCTCAGTACGTCATGAGTAGGTATTTATCACTGGTAATTCTAGACAATATTTTTTCTTTAGTTAAACAGGCTAATTCCATCTTTGTTAAGTCAGCTTATGTTTTGGGACTGTTACATTTGTGAGTGCGCCTGTATGCTTGAAATACTCTCTCTTGATGATATATAGTACAGCTCTTAGTGTTTACACTCAATCGCGGAGCCGGGGTGGCCGAATGGTAAAGTGTTGGACTCTCAATGATCGGGTTGTGAGTTCGAATCCCGCCGGCTGGGGCCAAATATTTGTGCTGGCCTTTTTTCTCGTTGCCCCGTCTTTGATATCACCCTTATGTGGTGGAAAAGGACGTTAAACTCCCAAACACCTACCCACCCACCCTTACCCTCAATCATTCAAATTCTACAACTTTTGTTACATCGCTAGAGCGCTTAGTATGGTCACCATGTCAAGTGTCAAGTATGCTTCTGTTGGCCTAGTGTCAGCATTACAAACGCTGTCACTGTCCAGGTGTGTTAGGCCCTTTAACTTTTTGCTGTGAAAAACGCATGCAAAAAGAAGAGTTTTTCACTGGGCATATCATAGCAGCATCCTTGCTTTCTAGACTGCGTTTCTGGATGCAATTAAAAAAAAATAAAATCTCTGAACTTGCTTTGTGTGTGTGTGTTACAGCCAGCCCAGCTCCAGAGACATCTGCAACTCCCTCACCTTCACCCACACCCTCGCCAACACCTTCACCAGCACCAACGACGACACCAAGTAAGCAGTCACTATTTAAAACTACAAATACGTAGATTTACATAGGCGGTTGTCATCAGTTCAATGGGGCTTCAACACTTGGGAGCAGGAATTCAATGGGGAATTTTTCCTGACCAACTGAGTCAGAAATCACATGCAGATTTGTTTATGGTGCCTGCCTTGTCTTTCTGTTACATACAAAAATATCAAGTAGGAACATATAATATCCATTCCATTTGTGAGGGACTATGGAATGGAATTCAAGTAGACACCATACCGGGGTGGTCAATGGTCTAGTGTTTAAGACTTATTCACCAATGCGAGAGGTCAGGTTCAAGTGCCACTCAGGGCAAAGAATTTTTCTTTCTTGTATGTGGCACCGTTAATTCGGGCCGACCATCGGGGGGTTCTCTCTGGGCACTCCGGCTTCCTCCCCTTTTGCTTTTGAAATGTTTAGCGCACAAAATTAAAAAATAAATGCTATTCTCATATTCGGAAACTTAAATTGCTGAGCTGGCCCTTCGCACCAGGTGATTGTAATGTGGTCCATGTCCAGTGTGTGAGAGAATGCGTGTGATTCACATGGGTTTATAGCTTGTGGTGCTTTGAGCCAAATTTTTCGGATAAAGTACCTATATTAATGCGCTTATTATTATTATTATACACACAGAGTAATAGAAAATAAAACAAAAGCAAGCCATAATTATATGCCTCCCTCAGGAAACTCAATTTTTCCTCACCACAGTAATATGAAATGGGACGTGAAGCTACATATGTATACACCACTACCAGTTCAACATAATTTGTTCTCTTCCAGCTGTCGTTTGTGAGGAGGATGTACAGCTGAAATACTTCTATGATGACAATGTGGTCAGCATTGAGGAATATGAAGATGGCAAAACCGTCCTGATCCCTGAGAATCCCTTGGAGAGGTTCAAAGTCACCTACATCCTTGATGATGGCGAGGTTGCCACATTCGATGACGTTACTCTGAAGGTCATTGGTGGTGATGTTGAGTTCGTGAGGGTGTTCATTGTCGGTGATGACCCAACAGACACAGTGAGTTGTGGATGACGGCAGTGATGATTGTGATGTCTCTGTCTGTCTGCTTGTCTGTCTGTCTCTTTTAATTTTATTCATTTTCCTTGTACAATTCCATTTTCATATTTCATATCTTTTGAAGATTCTAGTTGCTTACTTGATATCTTGGCGTGTTTTTGAGGGTTTTTTTGTGTAAGGGAGCCCGGATGGGCGAATGGTAGAGTGTTGCACTTTCAGTGCTCAGGTCGTGAGTTTGAATCCTGGATAGTCCCAACTATTTGTGTTGGCCTGTTTCCCCTGTTGCCCCATCTTTGATAGCACCCATCGACATGTGGTGGAAAAGAATGTTAAGCCCTCAGCCCCCAGCCCCACCCCCACCCAGTATCAGTATCGTTAGGTATTAGCTAGTTTGTTGTGTTTTTTTCTCCATGCAACCATAGGGAAAATTTGTCTATTATTGAAAATATTTGAAAATATCGGTGGCAATCAATGTAGAAACCAATGTTTAAAAAAAGACAAGCTCATATAATTTGGCCTGTGCAGATCGTTTTAATCCTCTGAATGGTCTTTTCACCAGGTGGCTGTAAAAACAGCAGACAATGTGAACCGCGATGAGGAATTCACTCTGTCATTCCCAGAAGGCACAGAGGGCAAGAGGATCCGGTTTGTTGTTGAGCCTGAGAGTGACTTGCCCTGCCTGGTTATTGTCAAGGTGTCCGAATGTGTGGAAGGTAAGGGTTTACAAGAACTGTATATCAATTGGAAAAATCTGAATGCAGTGTGTAGCACTTCATGGCAGAATCAGATCATTACCCACCAGTCAGACCTGTTATTTCTGGTGACAAAGACTGTTAGATATCATACATTATATTGTAAAAATACTGTGTATCCAATAAAACACTGTATTTCATTTAAATGAAACCAAGAGGTATGTGTGCATGTTGAATTTTTAGGGGGATGCAATCATATTATTTATATATATATATATATATATATATATATATATAAGGAAAAATGTTTCTTTTGCAGTTCCACCGCCTTCTCCACCAGAGCCTACTGAAGGTATGTTACCTGCTTGTCAGAATGTTTGTAAAAACATGACCATGTCAGAAGTGATCATGGTGAACATTTTATGGTAGCTGAGTGACGTGAATCATCTGCTGCAAACAGCTATCTGAAGCCTAGATTTTGCAGATAGTTGTTCTTTTGGTGAGGTTTAACAGTTTGGTTTGGAAACTATGTTTTAGCAACAGCAGCAACATATTCACAGCAACAGCAACAGATATGAATAGCAATTACAACATAGCACACAGTGAAATGTAGTCATGGCCCAAAACACTAAAATACAGCAGAGCTGTCATGTAGCATGGGGATTGAAGAATCTTGCAGGCCAAATATGGAACCTGCTAGTTCAGTCCCTCTTTCATTCTCATTGCTAGATTGCACACTGTTTTTGTTACGGAGCTAGCTCATATCATGAAATAGTATGGGCTGCTTGTAGTGTAGAGGTGGATTCGCACTATGCGCACTTCTCAACAGACGTTCCAAACCAGTGTCCATTCTTTTATTCAAGGTTCAGAAGCAGTTTATTATTCGCCAAGTAATTCAGTTGAACAGTGGATGGATGAATAGAATGACGGAATGAAATGACTGAATCACGTACTGACGAAATGACACCCTGAAACAAATGCAAGGCATTCATAAGAACTATGTTAACTATACATGTAGCTACATTTTGCAACTAATATTTGCTAAGCTTTGCACTTACAAAGATGGTTCTATACAAATGGAATAATAAAGTATTATTCTATTATACATTCATTTGTGCTTCATTCATTCTTCAGTCACTCTGCCACATTCATACTTCAAACACTCTGCCACATTTTCTCTCCCTCAGTAACTGAGTGCGACGAGCCAACAGGCACAGCACCAGAGATGGCGGTTGACTTCACTGACAACGTAGCCAACGTTGACGTTACTGAAGAAGGAGACACCATCACTCCTCGGTTCACTGATGGCAAGTACACTGTCGCCTACTCACGCACAGATGGTGAGAAAGCCACGTTCAGCAGCGTCACCTTCAACCTTGATGGACCAGCTAAGCGGGTCACTGCTTGGGTTGTGGGCGACAGTCCAGATGATGATGTGAGTATTGTATGCACCTTTCACACTGTGTATGTGCTTCTCATTTCAGGCTACATGTGTTATGTATTACATCCAAAGCACATGACTGTAGCCACCTGGTATTTCATTGATCTTTCCCCACCTGGACTGTTAGCCTCCAAGCCTGTCCTTCCCCTCCCACTACAAACCATCTTTCACTGCTTTTTATTCAGAGTGAAACTGAGAGTGTCACCAATGTCCAGCCTGATGGTGATGTGACTCTGACCTTCCCAGATATGCCTGTTGGCAGCAAATTGCGAATTGCAGTTATTCCTATTGAAGGAGAAGATGTACCCAGCCTGCAGGTCACCAGCATCAAAGTCTGTGATGAAGGTAAGTGGCTCATATTTTACTCAAGTCTTTGGTCCTTCAAAGAAACCACCCCAGAGCTATAATCACGGAGGCTGTGTGTAATAATGTGATGAGTCGGTACACCATTGACCTGGTCTTTTGATCATGTTTTCAATGTCTTGAAGAAGTGCTCTGTGTGTGTGTGTGTGTGTGTGTGTGTGTGTGTGTGTGTGTGTGTGTGTGTGTGTGTTGACGCTGACAGGATGTGAAGTCTTGTCTGGCAACATGTTGACACTTTTTCATCCATTTACCTAATATTGTGACATCAAAGTTTTTTGATGTGTCACCCGGCTGGGGCCAAATATTTGTGCTGGCTTTTTCATCTTTGCCCCGTCTTTGATATCACACGTATGTGGTGAAAAAGGACATTAAACCCCCAAACACCCACCCACCCCTTTTTGATGTGTCATGTTCTCGAGACAGACAGATTTATGAACATGTAAGATACATGCATTCATTTCTCCTTCTGATCAGAATGTCTGTTTTTCCTTTTACAGTGACAGAAGAACCCCCACCTCCCACTGAAGGTAAAATCATTATCCCTATCAAATCGACTGTACAGCTTTTAAAAATTCAGTACATTAGTATATGTTTTAGTGAATTAAGTATGTCTTTTTAACTTTTCTGCCTATAATATAGAAGAAGTCTGAAAACTTAAGTGACCTTGCTGCTTTTCTGAACCAGCACCAATCTACACTTGGGCACACTTGTCAGCACACCATTAGACCTCCTTCCCTCTCCCCGTCTCTCTCCCCCCATCCCCCTCCCCCACCCACACACACACTTCCCACACACACACCCAGGACATCAATTCAATCTTCTGATGATATGACTTGAAATTTCTAACATTTGCAAGCACAGATTTAGCAAACTCGTTTCTTGAGATGTTGATGTATGTCAGATGCAAACCAGGAGTCATTTATGTGTCATAACAATGTCTCTTCTAGTCACTTCGTGTGAAGAAGATGCCATGGAAGAACCCATCTTGTACGTCCACTTCACCAAAAATGTGGATGAGGTTGAGCAGACTGAAGAGATGGATCGTGTGGTTCCCGCAAACAGGAACGACAAGTTTTTGGTGACATACGCAGTGGAAGATCTCGAGGAGGCCTTTTTCAGCAGCGTCACCTTCAGACTGCCTGGCATTGGTGCCAGGAGAGTGTCCGTTTGGGTTGTCTCTGACGATGTTGCAGATGAGGTAAGTGGGGTTTATCCGGTGTAATGCCAAGTTTTGGTTTGACCAGGTAATTAATCCTAAGCATGTTGGACAAAATGAGTTCACATTGCACACTATATATATAAAGGCCAGATCAGCCAGCCCTATACACATGAGCAGCCATTTTGTTTGTTTGCAATATGGAAGCTTGTTGGACCTTTGAACTTCAGTGAAGAAAAGCTGTTTTGTGACTGACTAAAATGCTCCTTCCAGAAATGTCTATTGGAAAATGTATAAACAACAATCATGTTATGTCTTAGAGTGAAAGACAGCACAGGCTGTAATCTACTCCATGAGTTGAATTCCACTCACAGAATGGTCTCCCGCTCACTAGTTTAATTTGTATTATATGCCTCTTGGTGTTCATAAATGCATGGGCAGGTAATACTTACAGTTTGTTTTGGTCATTAAACCTGCCACAAAATTCGTATACTTAATTTTTAGCCAGAATCTTGAATTTTTTTTCTGTCGCACTTGTATTGTGTCATAGGTTTTTCTTATTTCTATTTATAGCTATAGCTCTCTCAGTTGCTGTGTTTGTTTTCTCTACACTGCATTCTCCACACAGACGCTTGCATATAAGCATTGACCCAAGTGTGTACACCACCATCAAAGTTCTGTTCGCATCTCTTTTTAGGTGGCCTTGGCCTCTGAGACAAACGTTGGTCCAAATGAGGACGTGAAATTTGAATTCCCAGAAAATCCAAAAGGGAAGAAGCTGCGCATTGCTGTCGTGCCATACCCAGGAGAGCTGGTTCCAGATCTTGAACTGGTGGACATTGAAGTCTGCATTGAATGTAGGTTGATCTTTCTTCTGACATTGCTCTCTCTTTCTCGTTAGCCGCAAATTAGTCTTTGTTGCTCGTGCGGTGTTAAGCCCTAACTAACTGACTAACTAACTCTCTTTCTCGCTCTTTGTCTCATGTCAGTTAACACAGTTGGTACCATATAGGCTATGCAGAGCCTTTTCACATGCCCAGCAATCACTAGTACTCATCTTCTCTCCAACACAGAAATGTAACTTGAACGTTTCCAGATCTATCCAATGGTCCATTTAGGGAGAGTGTTCTCCCGTGCAAACTATCCATTTTAGAATGGTTACCCTGATTTTCGCATATGGCAGCACAAACGGAGAAAATGCAGGGGTGAGAAGAGAACTGAAAGGATGAGCACAGTTTAAAATTTGGTGTCGGTGGTGGTGTGTAATAGTGTATACGTGATAATCACGACATACGTTTTGTGTTCCATGGACTACATGGTGTGTGTGTGTACGTGTACGTGCGTGTGTGTGTGCATATGCAGCTGCAACAACAGCAGCACCACCAACGACGGCACCAACAACCCCCCCAACACAACCACCACCAACGCCAACACCAGCTCCAACTACCCAGCCACCACCAACCACAGGTAATGAAGCCCAAGACATACATGTTATATTTTCTCAAGTACATGCATTCCACTATTTCATGGAGGTGGATGCAATATAATATGCGAACACAAGGTCAGAATTGGTTGTTTTCTCACAGTAAATAAGTGTGTGTTCATTTTTGAACTGAATGAAATGTACTGATGCATGTTCGACATGAGCTGTTGTTTTTATCTGAGAAAGCCGGTAAGTCTTTTTAAAGTCATAAAATGCCAAAAAAAATTGCTCAAACAAAAATGAAGACAGTCAAATGCACACACACACACACACACACACACACACACACACACACACACACACACACACACACGATTGAATCTGTTGCCTCGGTCACAAATTTATACATCCATGTACACAAAATGGCCAGTTTGCAAATAATGCTAATGCTGGCTTTTTTCCCCACTGTTCTTTGTCCAGCTCCAGAGGTCACAAGGTGTGCTGAAGAAATGGTCCCAACAGAGCCACGACCAGAGTATTATGACACAGAAGACCTGCCTGGCAACAAAGTTCTGCAGGTGACGGTCTTCCCTGATGACGTCTATGTGGAGGGTGTTCCAATAGATCAAGATGAAGATGGACAGCCAGACACAAAAGTGTTCTTACCAGAAGAGGTGAGCTAGAGGGACTTTCTTCAACCATTATATTACTACTGGTGGTTTCTAGACGTAATCCACTCTGATCCAATCCAGAGGTACTCTGTGAGAACAGTTCATGCTTGTTGCTCTTAGAAAATATAGCATAAAAAAAAGGAGGAGAAAGAATTGATGTGTTTGGCACTGTCAGTCAGTCTCAGTGGAAGAGATGAGCTTTAAGCCTTTCATTATGGCTGCCTGCTAAAGCTTGCAAGCTAAAATACTCCCTTCTGTACAGCTGCCTGCAATCGTGATCAGGCCGTTCCACTCCCCAGTGTACGACTGTCCACTATAGTGGGCAGCGCTGGCCATGTTTGAATTTTGCGCTATCTGTCGCTGCTGTCGTATCAATCAGATTAAGGTGGCCTTGACACCATTCTGGCAGCAGCAGTGGCTGCAGATTTTCAGACTAGCAGGTTTGTGAATCAGTCAAGTAGGAAATCCTGATGATTAAACATTCCTTTCTCACATTCGTGCAGACAGTGTGTGGAGTCAGGTGTACTGTAATTGACCAAATGACAGACACAAGGACACATTTATAACACTTCCTGTACTTTACCTGACTTGGTTAAATGCCATCAATGAATGTTAGAGCATGAAAACATTCACATCTCTTATTGATGTGTCATTTTGTGAGGAATGTGATAGCGCATGTAACTGTCTTGTCATTTTGTCGCCATTTACCACTTGCATATCATCAAATGAATGACACACTGGCACTCACATGAGTGTGTAGTCTGTCCAGATCCTGTCACAAAAGTATATTGTTATAGGTATCCTCGGTGAACCGTTAGAACAGCGTTGACCGTTTCCTATTATTTTCTTGCTTCTAAAGTCAGCTACTAGTATACAAGGGTAGCAGACATAGCTCCTATTCAGCAGTATTCAGTGGTAACATTTCTAGAGATTTCAGTATTGAAAGGATTAAGGGCTCTTCTGAAAGACTGGATGTCAGGAACATTTTGAAGAGGCTAACTGTTCGGAAATTTCATAATATCAGAGAGGTAGTGAGAAATTTTGATGACTTAGTTCAACTTGTTGCTCCTGAATAATCCTTTCAGCAAAAATATGCACTGGCTGAGGGTACCTTGAAGAATGGAGCAAAATAGCATCCTTCCCCTCCCTTCCGAAATACACATGCACACATAGGTGGGAAAAGGAAAGAGGGGAGTAGGGGGGCACAAGAAGTTCCAAGGTTGTAGGGTATACCGGTAGGAGGTTTCAGCGATGATATAAAAAAGTACTAATGAGTCAGTAAGAAGTGATAGCTGTGTGTAATTTTCCTGTGTTGATTTTATGCTCAGCCAAGCACAACTGGCATTGTGGTTCTGGAGCCTGGCGAGAAATACATCATCGTGACTAATGTTGGCGGTGAGTGTAAATTTTCCTCATACTGTCCAGTACATTTATTTCTGCAAAAACGTTCCCTGATGGTGTTACCATGGAAGCATCCTGAGCCTGGCTAAGTATGCTTAATGTTGGAAACTTAGGTTACATCCCCATTCAAACTTTTCTCCCATTGACAACTGCAGACATGGAGATCATGGAGACGTCCACCATTTTGATCCTTGCTAGGATGTGTACTATGCTTACCTGGTCTGTTTTTAGGTGGTGGTCAGTTTCATGACACCTGTTTCTCTGTCCTGTTTTTTAGTTAGGCCTACGTTGAGTTGTGCATACTCTGTCTTCCTCTCTCGAGCCTCCTCCCACCAGCAATGAACAAGTTTAGCAAAATCGTGTGTATTCATTTTCAGAAACTACAGTGGCTGTCCCAGCTCCACCTGTAGGAATTGAGCCAGTAGATGATGTTGGTGAGTAAACTGTTGGTATGACTTTTGCATGATTATTTGTTTATGGAATCAGTGCTGCGTAGAATGACAAATTTGTCTTTATACAATACACGACTGTGGGTTACCTTTCTCTGTGTTTTGCTTTCCTCACTTTGTGTGCGTGACAAAAGTTACACGTGTGCTGGGTTACATTCTTTTTTCTTTTCTTTTTTTCTTTCAGTGACATTCAGTCGTCATTTTTTTAGATTGAAGGGATTACAGAGACTTCTGTATTTGAAAAATACTTATTATATGGTACAGTTACTTATATATAATTGTACGCAGTATCCCCCTTTTTTGTGCTTTATTTCATGATTTACCATAGTTTGCGTGCATTCACATTGTGACAATATGAAGCTGAAAATGAAGGTAAAAATTGTTTTTGGCAGTTGACGAAATTGGTGACGTTGATGAGTTCCCAGTCGGAGATGACAAAGTTGTGCGCATCTTTGAGACACCCGACGATGGAGAACCTACTCCAGTTTATATCGGTCCAAACCAGAGTGTCCTAAAGGAATATCAGGTTGGTATGCTCATATTGGAATATGTGTTCTTCATGAGCAAGGGATGGGGGGTGAGGGTAGGGGTTTGGCTAACTCATGTGACTGACTATTCGATCCTTCATAACAGTGTTGTATCCCATAAAGATTAACATTTGCATTTATACAAACACTTTTCTAGTGCTTCCTTTGCAATTACCTGTGTTTGACCTAAGATGTTAAGTTTTAACCCTTTCCTTTGCAGAACTATTTGGGAAAAAAATGACAGTTTGTGGCTACATTCAGTTTTGGGATTTTTATACAGACTTTTTATCTTTGATATGAATAACTATGTAACGTAATTTTGAAAGGATATAGACTAAAGACCGCAATGAGCGTAAAATTATCATCAAGGGGGAACAACCGTCTGTGGCTTTAGAGGCATGATGTATGTTTTATTCTTTCTTTCTTCCCTTGACAAGCACTGACTTTTGTACATTTGTGGCAGCCCGAGGAACCAGGTGATGATACTGTTCCAGTAGAATCCTTTGGACCCACAGTTGTCACCATTGCTGTCCGCCCAGCGGGAGAGGAACCGGAACCAACCAAGATCACCTTCTGTGAAAAGCCTGCAACCAGTAAGTTGCAGTAGATCTTGACCAAACACATAATTAAAAAATTGACACTATGTGTACAAGTAGCTGCAAAAAGCTCTTTGCCCTGTATTCATTTTTTTTCTTCTGTTATTGTTTGTACTTACTTGCTCAACTTACATGATGTGTCTTTTCCACAGCGGTGTCCACTACACCAAGTCCAACAACAAAACCTGTAACAGAAACTTCACCTTTGAGTACATCACCCTTCACCACTGCCACTACAGCAGGTAAACTGGCATCCTAGTTGACAGATGCATTGTACTAGACTGACTGCAAATAAAGGTTAATTACCCAATGACATTGGTAAACAGTGCAATGACGTAACTGGAGTGTGTTTCTGTGAACTCGTAAGTCATGAGTGGGTCATGGAAAGTCATAACTTTCGCTCTCTGTTTCCTTACTATTTTCAGACATGGAGCACTGGATGTTAATTCACTGAAAATTTGCACTGATGAGTGGTGTAATTAAAAAACATTACTTTTGTATGTGTTTTGTGTTGTTTTTTCACAACAGTTACCAAGTGTGCAGAGGATGAAACTATGGAACCGTTGGAGAACATCACTCCATTTGCTGGCTTCAATGTGAAGGACGATCCAGCAGGCACTGATGGCTTCACACCTGATGACAGCACAAAGAAGCGGTTCAGCTTCTTTTACAGCCTGGGCAATGAAGGTGTTGTGGACAGTGTAACTTTTACAGTTAGCGAACCTGTCCTGCAAGTCGTCATCCAAGTGCAGATTGATGATGTTGTTGTGAGTATGACCAGATTTGCACATTTCTTGTAGTTTGTGTCACGATTGTCATCTTTGGGTGTCATTTTTGTTTGGAATAGACTTGTTGGCCATGAGTTAAGATCAGATTAATTCATTCCTCAAGCTGGGGAAATTAAGATGTCTGCTTATATATACATGCATACATACATAAATATCACTAGGCTCATTAAATGTGCAAGTTTACATTTTATTAGAAAAAAAAATCAGAAATGTAAGCAAGCATGCATACCTAAAAGATCACTAGATTAAAACACACAAATTGCGGCTTGGTTTTAGCGTGTACATAAATGTTTGATTTAGCCGCCTGTGCTCAGTTATTAAGTTTTAATCAATTTAAGGTGTTCACCTATTTGTAGCACTTTGCTGACTAAGCCTGAAAACAAGTTTCTGCAGAAGCAGATAATATTGTATTGTATTGTATTGTATTGTATTGTATTGTATTGTATTGTGTGCACTATAGAGTTTCAGTGAAATGTAAAACACAGTTTTGTTTTCTTTGTTTCATTTAAATTAAAAAAAAAAAAAAGGTACAACAAAGCACACTACCTGATGTCATTGCTGGACCAACAACAGCAGACTTTTCTGAACCTGGCAACAGAATCAAGATCGTGGTTTTCCCTGTTCCTGGCACTTCACCAGTGGTAGAAGTCACAGAAGTCATGGCATGTGTGAAAAGTAAGCAACATCTTCCATCATAGAATAAAGATAGTCAACATACTTGTACTTGCATTGCTAGCATCTAGTATTTACCAAAACTCACTAAATCAAATTTGTTTCATGCTTCCTTTTAGGCTGGAAAACACATGCACACACACATGCACACACACACACACACATACACACACACAGTCAGTGCAAGAGAAAAGGAGAGACAGAAATAGAGGCACCATGAGAAAGCACAGCTGTTTCACCACACTGAGACATCAGCATAGCTCCTCAGCCACCAGGCACCACTGTAGCGCCACCACCACCACAAACCACTGGTGCTTCACTGGATTTTCTTCACTGTCTTCCATGATTTCATCTGATTTATTGTATTAGTTTCTAGTGGTGTACTGCACAAAATTGTGTGCATAGTAGGTGTGTGCAGATTGGATTTACATGGTCCTTTACAATATTGAGGCATCAGGTACCCACATGTGTGTTATGAGTAGGGCTGAATGTCTCTCATTGCTGTAGGAAAGGTGATCACTCAATTGCACAAGACAGAAAACTGTCAGTTGTTTTAAATGATTGGGCATGGCTTTGCATAGGTATATTACACAGCTAAGTAATTTGTTTCAAAGTTGTTTGTTCAAGGAATTGATCAAAAGCTTGATCAAAGCAAATCACTGCACTCCACTGAACTTATACATATATTCAGTTATTCCAGGAAATGTCAGTTTCAGCATGGTAAACAGCCTGAAAATGCTTCTGCTTTAGATTCTGTCATGGTCTGTGTGAAATTTTTCTAACAGCGCAAGCAACCACATCACCTGCTCCTGGTACAAGTGTACCAACAGAGCCACGCACGACTGCACCACAGCCAGTTACAAGTGCACCAGTAACAACAGGACCAACTGAAGGCACCACTGCGGCTCCACCACCACCAGGCACCACTGGCATTCCACCACCACCAGGTACAACAGTAGCTCCACCACCACCAGGTACCACTGCTGCTCCACCACCACCTGGCACCACTGCTGCTCCACCACCACCAGGCACCACTGGCGCTCCACCACCTCCAGGTACAACAGCAGCTCCACCACCACCAGGCACCACTGGCGCTCCACCACCTCCAGGTACAACAGCAGCTCCACCACCACCAGGCACCACTGCTGCTCCACCACCACCAGGCACCACTGCTGCCCCACCACCACCAGGCACCACTGGTGCTCCACCACCACCAGGTACCACTGGTGCTCCACCTCCACCAGGCACCACTGGTGCTCCACCACCACCAGGCACCACTGCAGCTCCACCACCACCAGGCACTACTGGCGCTCCACCACCACCAGGAACCACTGCAGCTCCACCACCTCCAGGTACAACAGCAGCTCCACCACCACCAGGCACCACTGCTGCCCCACCACCACCAGGCACCACTGGTGCTCCACCACCACCAGGTACCACTGGTGCTCCACCTCCACCAGGCACCACTGGTGCTCCACCACCACCAGGCACCACTGCAGCTCCACCACCACCAGGCACTACTGGCGCTCCACCACCACCAGGAACCACTGCAGCTCCACCACCTCCAGGTACAACAGCAGCTCCACCACCACCAGGCACCACTGCAGCTCCACCACCACCAGGCACCACTGGCGCTCCACCACCTCCAGGTACAACAGCAGCTCCACCACCACCAGGCACCACTGCTGCCCCACCACCACCAGGCACCACTGCTGCCCCACCACCACCTGGCACCACTGGTGCTCCACCACCACCAGTTACCACTGCTGCTCCACCACCACCAGGCACCACTGCAGCTCCACCACCACCAGGCACCACTGCAGAGCCACCACCACCAGGCACCACTGCAGCTCCACCACCACCAGGCACTACTGGCGCTCCACCACCACCAGGCACCACTGCAGCTCCACCACCACCAGGCACCACTGCAGCTCCACCACCACCAGGCACCACTGGCGCTCCACCACCTCCAGGTACAACAGCAGCTCCACCACCACCGGGCACCACTGCAGCTCCACCACCACCAGGCACCACTGCTGCTCCACCACCACCAGGCACCACTGCTGCTCCACCACCACCAGGCACCACAGGTGCTCCACCACCACCAGGCACCACTGCAGCTCCACCACCACCAGTCACCACTGCAGCTCCACCACCACCAGGTACCACTGCTGCTACACCACCACCAGGCACCACTGCTGCCCCACCACCACCAGGCACCACTGCAGCTCCACCACCACCAGGCACAACTGCTGCTCCACCACCACCAGGCACAACAGCAGCTCCCCCAACAACAGGTACCAATGCAGAAGTAAACAAACAATAGTACAAAACATTAGTAAAAAATAGAAAAAAAAACCACTTTAAGATCTTGTCCTTTTTTTAATTCGAGTTATATACATTGTTACATTTTATTCTTGTTATTTTTCTGACATTTCAGCCTTTGTCTGTGAGGATGACATGCAACCCACAACACTTGTCAACTTCAGGGTTGGACCAAGGGACGGCACACAACTGCCATCTCTTGAGAATCCATTTGAGGCCATTGAAGGTACAGATGATGAACCGTTCACATTTGAGGTCATTCTTAAAGAAGATGACGAGCCCGCTGAACTGCGCAGCATCACGCTTAAGATTGATGGTCCCGTCAAGAGAGTGCAAGTGGGTGTGATCAAGGATGTGGAGGATCAACCAGAAGAGGTGAGAAATGTATTTGAAATGGCACATACACAGACAATCTAAAGACGAACAAAACCATTGATTGTTTGTTTTTAAGAAGCTACTTCAAATTTCGTTTAGGTTTTCATTTTTATGCTTTGTGTGTGTGCGTGTGTGTGCGCTGTTTTTGCCTTTTTTTTCCTGATGTTGCTGTTTTCTTTTTTTGTTACGGTATTTTTTACTTTAATCTTCTAAACTGTACTGTTTTTAGAAAATCAATGTTGAGGATGTACCTGATGGTGAAGAGTTCACCGTTGTCTTCAACCCTGAAGTAGAGGGTTACAAGTTCAGGGTCAGAGTGGTTCCTGAGGACAACTCATCACCAACAGTTGATGTTGCTGGTGTTGAGGCCTGTGTCAAACGTAAGACTTTGCAACTCATAATAACAACTAAGGCAGGATCAGCTAATCTGCTAGTTGAAACGACCACCACACACCAGAGGCCAATAGTGGTCTTCCTTATTTCACTGTGCATGCACCAAGCAAGCTGTCTAATGATGAAACCCCTTTAGTCATCAAAAGACCTAATGACTGGGACACTTGTGGACATTGTTGTGTGTGTGTTGATCAATGCACAGGTAAGTAATTTGTTGCAAAGTAGTTTGTTTCATTAATTGATCAAAGGGCTGAGCAAACAAAATCACTGCACTCCACTGAACTTACCTATATATTCAGTTGTTATAGTAATTGTAGGTTTCAGCCTGGCACACAGCCTGCAAATTTTCTGGTTTAGATTCTGTCATGGTCTGTGTGAAATTTTTGTAACAGCGCAAGCAACAACATCACCTGCTCCTGGTACAAGTGTACCAACAGAGCCACGAACAACTGCACCACAACCGGTTACAAGTGCACCAGTAACAACAGGACCAACTGAAGGCACCACTGCGGCTCCACCACCACCAGGCACCACAGGCGCTCCACCACCACCAGGTACAACAGCAGCTCCACCACCACCAGGTACAACAGCAGCTCCACCACCACCAGGTACAACAGTAGCTCCACCGCCACCAGGTACCACTGCTGCTCCACCACCAGGCACCACTGCTGCTCCACCACCACCAGGCACCACTGCAGCTCCACCACCACCAGGTACCACTGCTGCTCCACCACCACCAGGCACCACTGCTGCTCCACCACCACCAGGCACCACTGGCGCTCCACCACCTCCAGGTACAACAGTAGCTCCACCACCACCAGGCACCACTGCTGCTCCACCACCACCAGGCACCACTGCAGCTCCACCACCACCAGGTACCACTGCTGCTCCACCACCACCAGGCACCACTGCTGCCCCACCACCACCAGGCACCACTGGTGCTCCACCACCACCAGGTACCACTGCTGCTCCACCACCACCAGGCACCACTGCTGCTCCACCACCACCAGGCACCACTGCAGCTCCACCACCACCAGGCACTACTGGCGCTCCGCCACCACCAGGCACCACTGCAGCTCCACCACCACCAGGCACCACTGCTGCTCCACCACCACCAGGCACCACTGCAGCTCCACCACCACCGGGCACCACTGGCGTTCCACCACCACCAGGTACAACAGTAGCTCCACCACCACCAGGTACCACTGCTGCTCCACCACCACCAGGCACCACTGCTGCCCCACCACCACCAGGCACCACTGGTGCTCCACCACCACCAGGCACCACTGCAGCTCCACCACCACCAGGCACTACTGGCGCTCCACCACCACCAGGAACCACTGCAGCTCCACCACCTCCAGGTACAACAGCAGCTCCACCACCACCAGGCACCACTGCTGCCCCACCACCACCAGGCACCACTGCAGCTCCACCACCACCAGGCACCACTGCTGCTCCACCACCACCAGGCACCACTGGCGCTCCACCACCTCCAGGTACAACAGCAGCTCCACCACCACCAGGCACCACTGCTGCCCCACCACCACCAGGCACCACTGCTGCCCCACCACCACCAGGCACCACTGGTGCTCCACCACCACCAGGTACCACTGCTGCTCCACCACCACCAGGCACCACTGCAGCTCCACCACCACCAGGCACCACTGCAGCGCCACCACCACCAGGCACCACTGCAGCTCCACCACCACCAGGCACTACTGGCGCTCCACCACCACCAGGCACCACTGCAGCTCCACCACCACCAGGCACCACTGCAGCTCCACCACCACCAGGCACCACTGGCGCTCCACCACCTCCAGGTACAACAGCAGCTCCACCACCACCGGGCACCACTGCAGCTCCACCACCACCAGGCACCACTGCTGCTCCACCACCACCAGGCATCACTGCTGCTCCACCACCACCAGGCACCACAGGTGCTCCACCACCACCAGGCACCACTGCAGCTCCACCACCACCAGTCACTACTGCAGCTCCACCACCACCAGGTACCACTGCTGCTCCACCACCACCAGGCACCACTGCTGCTCCACCACCACCAGGCACCACTGCTGCTCCACCACCACCAGGCACAACTGCTGCTCCACCACCACCAGGCACAACAGCAGCTCCCCCAACAACAGGTACCAATGCAGAAGTAAACAAACAATAGTACAAAACATTAGTAAAAAATAGAAAAAAAAAAACACTTTAAGATCTTGTCCTTTTTTTAATTCGAGTTATATACATTGTTACATTTTATTCTTGTTATTTTTCTGACATTTCAGCCTTTGTCTGTGAGGATGACATGCAACCCACAACACTTGTCAACTTCAGGGTGGGACCAAGGGACGGCACACAACTGCCATCTCTTGAGAATCCATTTGAGGCCATTGAAGGTACAGATGATGAACCGTTCACATTTGAGGTCATTCTTAAAGAAGATGACGAGCCCGCTGAACTGCGCAGCATCACGCTTAAGATTGATGGTCCCGTCAAGAGAGTGCAAGTGGGTGTGATCAAGGATGTGGAGGATCAACCAGAAGAGGTGAGAAATGTATTTGAAATGGCACATACACAGACAATCTAAAGACGAACAAAACCATTGATTGTTTGTTTTTAAGAAGCTACTTCAAATTTCGTTTAGGTTTTCATTTTTATGCTTTGTGTGTGTGTGTGTGTGTGTGTGTGTGTGTGTGTGCGTGTGTGTGCGCTGTTTTTGCCTTTTTTTTCCTGATGTTGCTGTTTTCTTTTTTTGTTACGATATTTTTTACTTTAATCTTCTAAACTGTACTGTTTTTAGAAAATCAATGTTGAGGATGTACCTGATGGTGAAGAGTTCACCGTTGTCTTCAACCCTGAAGTAGAGGGTTACAAGTTCAGAGTCAGAGTGGTTCCTGAGGACAACTCATCACCAACAGTTGATGTTGCTGGTGTTGAGGCCTGTGTCAAACGTAAGACTTTGCAACTCATAATAACAACTAAGGCAGGATCAGCTAATCTGCTAGTTGAAACGACCACCACACACCAGAGGCCAATAGTGGTCTTCCTTATTTCACTGTGCATGCACCAAGCAAGCTGTCTAATGATGAAACCCCTTTAGTCATCAAAAGACCTAATGACTGGGACACTTGTGGACATTGTTGTGTGTGTGTTGATCAATGCACAGGTAAGTAATTTGTTGCAAAGTAGTTTGTTTCATTAATTGATCAAAGGGCTGAGCAAACAAAATCACTGCACTCCACTGAACTTACCTATATATTCAGTTGTTATAGTAATTGTAGGTTTCAGCCTGGCACACAGCCTGCAAATTTTCTGGTTTAGATTCTGTCATGGTCTGTGTGAAATATTTGTAACAGCGCAAGCAACAACATCACCTGCTCCTGGTACAAGTGTACCAACAGAGCCACGAACAACTGCACCACAACCGGTTACAAGTGCACCAGTAACAACAGGACCAACTGAAGGCACCACTGCGGCTCCACCACCACCAGGTACAACAGCAGCTCCACCACCACCAGGTACAACAGTAGCTCCACCGCCACCAGGTACCACTGCTGCTCCACCACCAGGCACCACTGCTGCTCCACCACCACCAGGCACCACTGTAGCTCCACCACCACCAGGTACCACTGCTGCTCCACCACCACCAGGCACCACTGCTGCTCCACCACCACCAGGCACCACTGGCGCTCCACCACCTCCAGGTACAACAGTAGCTCCACCACCACCAGGCACCACTGGTGCTCCACCACCACCAGGCACCACTGCAGCTCCACCACCACCAGGTACCACTGTTGCTCCACCACCACCAGGCACCACTGCTGCCCCACCACCACCAGGCACCACTGGTGCTCCACCACCACCAGGTACCACTGCTGCTCCACCACCACCAGGCACCACTGCTGCTCCACCACCACCAGGCACCACTGCAGCTCCACCACCACCAGGCACTACTGGCGCTCCGCCACCACCAGGCACCACTGCAGCTCCACCACCACCAGGCACCACTGCAGCTCCACCACCACCGGGCACCACTGGCGTTCCACCACCACCAGGTACAACAGTAGCTCCACCACCACCAGGTACCACTGCTGCTCCACCACCACCAGGCACCACTGCTGCCCCACCACCACCAGGCACCACTGGTGCTCCACCACCACCAGGTACCACTGCTGCTCCACCTCCACCAGGCACCACTGGTGCTCCACCACCACCAGGCACCACTGCAGCTCCACCACCACCAGGCACTACTGGCGCTCCACCACCACCAGGAACCACTGCAGCTCCACCACCTCCAGGTACAACAGCAGCTCCACCACCACCAGGCACCACTGCTGCCCCACCACCACCAGGCACCACTGCAGCTCCACCACCACCAGGCACCACTGCTGCTCCACCACCACCAGGCACCACTGGCGCTCCACCACCTCCAGGTACAACAGCAGCTCCACCACCACCAGGCACCACTGCTGCCCCACCACCACCAGGCACCACTGCTGCCCCACCACCACCAGGCACCACTGGTGCTCCACCACCACCAGGTACCACTGCTGCTCCACCACCACCAGGCACCACTGCAGCTCCACCACCACCAGGCACCACTGCAGCGCCACCACCACCAGGCACCACTGCAGCTCCACCACCACCAGGCACTACTGGCGCTCCACCACCACCAGGCACCACTGCAGCTCCACCACCACCGGGCACCACTGCAGCTCCACCACCACCAGGCACCACTGGCGCTCCACCACCTCCAGGTACAACAGCAGCTCCACCACCACCGGGCACCACTGCAGCTCCACCACCACCAGGCACCACTGCTGCTCCACCACCACCAGGCACCACTGCTGCTCCACCACCACCAGGCACCACAGGTGCTCCACCACCACCAGGCACCACTGCAGCTCCACCACCACCAGTCACCACTGCAGCTCCACCACCACCAGGTACCACTGCTGCTCCACCACCACCAGGCACCACTGCTGCTCCACCACCACCAGGCACCACTGCAGCTCCACCACCACCAGGCACAACTGCTGCTCCACCACCACCAGGCACAACAGCAGCTCCCCCAACAACAGGTACCAATGCAGAAGTAAACAAACAATAGTACAAAACATTAGTAAAAAATAGAAAAAAAAAACACTTTAAGATCTTTTCCTTTTTTTAATTCGAGTTATATACATTGTTACATTTTATTCTTGTTATTTTTCTGACATTTCAGCCTTTGTCTGTGAGGATAACATGCAGCCCACAACACTTGTCAACTTCAGGGTTGGACCAAGGGACGGCACACAACTGCCATCTCTTGAGAATCCATTTGAGGCCATTGAAGGTACAGATGATGAACCGTTCACATTTGAGGTCATTCTTAAAGAAGATGACGAGCCAGCTGAACTGCGCAGCATCACGCTTAAGATTGATGGTCCTGTCAAGAGAGTGCAAGTGGGTGTGATCAAGGATGTGGAGGATCAACCAGAAGAGGTGAGAAATGTATTTGAAATGGCACATACACAGACAATCTAAAGACGAACAAAACCATTGATTGTTTGTTTTTAAGAAGCTACTTTAAATTTCGTTTAGGTTTCCATTTTTATGCTTTGTGTGTGTGTGTGTGTGCGCTGTTTTTGCCTTTTTTTTCCTGATGTTGCTGTTTTCTTTTTTTGTTACGATATTTTTTACTTTAATCTTCTAAACTGTACTGTTTTTAGAAAATCAATGTTGAGGATGTACCTGATGGTGAAGAGTTCACCGTTGTCTTCAACCCTGAAGTAGAGGGTTACAAGTTCAGAGTCAGAGTGGTTCCTGAGGACAACTCATCACCAACAGTTGATGTTGCTGGTGTTGAGGCCTGTGTCAAACGTAAGACTTTGCAACTCATAATAACAACTAAGGCAGGATCAGCTAATCTGCTAGTTGAAACGACCACCACACACCAGAGGCCAATAGTGGTCTTCCTTATTTCACTGTGCATGCACCAAGCAAGCTGTCTAATGATGAAACCCCTTTAGTCATCAAAAGACCTAATGACTGGGACACTTGTGGACATTGTTGTGTGTGTGTTGATCAATGCACAGGTAAGTAATTTGTTGCAAAGTAGTTTGTTTCATTAATTGATCAAAGGGCTGAGCAAACAAAATCACTGCACTCCACTGAACTTACCTATATATTCAGTTGTTATAGTAATTGTAGGTTTCAGCCTGGCACACAGCCTGCAAATTTTCTGGTTTAGATTCTGTCATGGTCTGTGTGAAATTTTTGTAACAGCGCAAGCAACAACATCACCTGCTCCTGGTACAAGTGTACCAACAGAGCCACGAACAACTGCACCACAACCGGTTACAAGTGCACCAGTAACAACAGGACCAACTGAAGGCACCACTGCAGCTCCACCACCACCAGGCACCACAGGCGCTCCACCACCACCAGGTACAACAGCAGCTCCACCACCACCAGGTACAACAGCAGCTCCACCACCACCAGGTACAACAGTAGCCCCACCACCACCAGGTACCACTGCTGCTCCACCACCAGGCACCACTGCTGCTCCACCACCACCAGGCACCACTGCAGCTCCACCACCACCAGGTACCACTGCTGCTCCACCACCACCAGGCACCACTGCTGCTCCACCACCACCAGGCACCACTGGCGCTCCACCACCTCCAGGTACAACAGTAGCTCCACCACCACCAGGCACCACTGGTGCTCCACCACCACCAGGCACCACTGCAGCTCCACCACCACCAGGTACCACTGCTGCTCCACCACCACCAGGCACCACTGCTGCCCCACCACCACCAGGCACCACTGGTGCTCCACCACCACCAGGTACCACTGCTGCTCCACCACCACCAGGCACCACTGCTGCTCCACCACCACCAGGCACCACTGCAGCTCCACCACCACCAGGCACTACTGGCGCTCCGCCACCACCAGGCACCACTGCAGCTCCACCACCACCAGGTACCACTGCTGCTACACCACCACCAGGCACCACTGGTGCTCCACCCCCACCAGGCACCACTGCAGCTCCACCACCGCCAGGCACCACTGCAGCTCCACCACCACCAGGCACCACTGCTGCTCCACCACCACCGGGCACCACTGCAGCTCCACCACCACCGGGCACCACTGCGGCTCCACCACCTCCAGGCACCACTGCTGCTCCACCACCACCAGGCACCACTGCTGCTCCACCACCACCAGGTACAACAGCAGCTCCACCACCACCAGGCACCACTGCTGCTCCACCACCACCAGGCACCACTGCTGCTCCACCACCACCAGGCACCACAGGTGCTCCACCACCACCAGGCACCACTGCAGCTCCACCACCACCAGGCACCACTGCAGCTCCACCACCACCAGGTACCACTGCTGCTCCACCACCACCAGGCACCACTGCTGCTCCACCACTACCACCAGGCACCACTGCAGCTCCACCACCACCAGGCACAACTGCTGCTCCACCACCACCAGGCACAACAGCAGCTCCCCCAACAACAGGTACCAATGCAGAAGCAAACAAACAATAGTACAAAACAGAAGTAGAAAATAGAAAAAAAAACACCTTTAGATCTTGTCCTTTTTTTAATTCAAGTTATATACATTGTTACATTTTATTCTTGTTATTTTTCTGACATTTCAGTTTTTGTCTGTGAGGATGACATGCAACCCACAACACTTGTCAACTTCAGGGTGGGACCAAGGGACGGCACACAACTGCCATCTCTTGAGAATCCATTTGAGGCTATTGAAGGTACAGATGATGAACCGTTCACATTTGAGGTCATTCTTAAAGAAGATGACGAGCCCGCTGAACTGCGCAGCATCACGCTTAAGATTGATGGTCCCGTCAAGAGAGTGCAAGTGGGTGTGATCAAGGATGTGGAGGATCAACCAGAAGAGGTGAGAAATGTATTTGAAATGGCACATACACAGACAATCTAAACACGAACAAAACCATTCCTTGTTTGTTTTAAGAAGCTACTTCAAATTTCATGTAGGTTTTCATTTTTATACTTTGTTTCTGTGTGTGGCTGTGCTGTTTTCGCATTTGTCTCCCACTGTTGTTGCTGTATAACATTGTTGTTCTGTTTTGTTTTTTTTCCTTTAATCTTCTAACCTGTATTGTTTTTAGAAAATCAATGTTGAGGATGTACCTGATGGTGAGGAGTTCACTGTTGTCTTCAACCCTGAAGTGGAGGGTTACAAGTTCAGGGTCAGAGTGGTTCCTGAGGACAACTCATCACCAACAGTTGATGTTGCTGGTGTTGAGGCCTGTGTCAAACGTAAGACTTTGCAACTCATAAGAACAACTAATGCAGAATAAGCTAATCTGCTAGTTGAGAAGTAACCACCACATACCTGAGGCCAATAGTGGTCTTCCTTATTTCACTGTGCATGCACCAAGGAAGCTGTCTAATGAGGAAACCCCTTTAGTCATCAAAAGACCTAATGACTGGGACACTTGTGGACATTGTTGTGTGTGTGTTGATCAATGCACAGCTAAGTAATTTGTTGCCAAGTTGTTTGTGCAAGGAATTGATCAAAGGGCTGAGCAAACAAAATCACTGCACTCCATTGAACTTATCCATATATTCAGTTGTTACAGTAAATGTAGGTTTTAGCCTGGTACACAGCCTGCAAATGCTTCTGCTTTAGATTTTGTCATACTCTGTGTGAAATTTTTGTAACAGCGCAAGCAACCACATCACCTGCTCCTGGTACAAGTGTACCAACAGAGCCACGGACGACTGCACCACAGCCAGTTACAAGTGCACCAGTAACAACAGGACCAACTGAAGGCACCACTGCGGCTCCACCACCACCAGGCACCACAGGCGTTCCACCACCACCAGGTACAACAGCAGCTCCACCACCACCAGGCACCACTGCTGCTCCACCACCACCAGGCACCACTGCTGCTCCACCACCACCAGGTACCACTGCTGCTCCACCACCACCAGGCACCACTGCTGCTCCACCACCACCAGGCACCACTGCAGCTCCACCACCACCAGGCACTACTGGCGCTCCACCACCACCAGGCACCACTGCTGCTCCACCACCACCAGGCACCACTGCAGCTCCACCACCACCAGGCACCACTGGCGCTCCACCACCTCCAGGTACAACAGCAGCTCCACCACCACCAGGCACCACTGCTGCTCCACCACCACCAGGCACCACTGGCGCTCCACCACCTCCAGGTACAACAGCAGCTCCACCACCACCAGGCACCACTGCTGCTCCACCACCACCAGGCACCACTGCAGCTCCACCACCGCCAGGCACCACTGCAGCTCCACCACCACCAGGCACCACTGCAGCTCCACCACCACCAGGCACCACTGCAGCTCCACCACCACCGGGCACCACTGCAGCTCCACCACCACCAGGCACCACTGCTGCTCCACCACCACCAGGCACCACTGCTGCTCCACCACCACCAGGCACCACAGGTGCTCCACCACCACCAGGCACCACTGCAGCTCCACCACCACCAGGCACCACTGCAGCTCCACCACCACCAGGTACCACTGCTGCTCCACCACCACCAGGCACCACTGCTGCTCCACCACCACCAGGCACCACTGCAGCTCCACCACCACCAGGCACAACTGCTGCTCCACCACCACCAGGCACTACTGGCGCTCCACCACCACCAGGCACCACTGCTGCTCCACCACCACCAGGCACCACTGCAGCTCCACCACCACCAGGCACCACTGGCGCTCCACCACCTCCAGGTACAACAGCAGCTCCACCACCACCAGGCACCACTGCTGCTCCACCACCACCAGGCACCACTGGCGCTCCACCACCTCCAGGTACAACAGCAGCTCCACCACCACCAGGCACCACTGCTGCTCCACCACCACCAGGCACCACTGCAGCTCCACCACCGCCAGGCACCATTGCAGCTCCACCACCACCAGGCACCACTGCAGCTCCACCACCACCAGGCACCACTGCAGCTCCACCACCACCGGGCACCACTGCAGCTCCACCACCACCAGGCACCACTGCTGCTCCACCACCACCAGGCACCACTGCTGCTCCACCTCCACCAGGCACCACAGGTGCTCCACCACCACCAGGCACCACTGCAGCTCCACCACCACCAGGCACCACTGCAGCTCCACCACCACCAGGTACCACTGCTGCTCCACCACCACCAGGCACCACTGCTGCTCCACCACCACCAGGTACCACTGCTGCTCCACCACCACCAGGCACCACTGCTGCTCCACCACCACCAGGCACCACTGCAGCTCCACCACCACCAGGCACAACTGCTGCTCCACCACCACCAGGCACAACAGCAGCTCCCCCAACAACAGGTACCAATGCAGAAGTAAACAAACAATAGTACAAAACATTAGTAAAAAATAGAGAAAAAAAAAACACTTTAAGATCTTGTCTTTTTTTTAATTTGAGTTATATTCATTGTTACATTTTATTCTTGTTATTTTTCTGACATTTCAGCCTTTGTCTGTGAGGATGACATGCAACCCACAACACTTGTCAACTTCAGGGTTGGACCAAGGGATGGCACACAACTGCCATCTCTTGAGAATCCATTTGAGGCCATTGAAGGTACAGATGATGAACCGTTCACATTTGAGGTCATTCTTAAAGAAGATGACGAGCTCGCTGAACTGCGCAGCATCACGCTTAAGATTGATGGTCCCGTCAAGAGAGTGCAAGTGGGTGTGATCAAGGATGTGGAGGATCAACCAGAAGAGGTGAGAAATGTATTTGAAATGGCACATACACAGACAATCTAAAGACGAACAAAACCATTGCTTGTTTGTTTTTAGAAAGCTACTTCAAATTTCGTTTCGATTATTTATTTATATTCTTTGTATGTGTGTGTGTGTGTGTGTGTGTGTGTGTTGTGTGCTGTTTTTGCCTTTTTCTCCTGATGTTGCTGTTTTATTTTGTTGTTACGATATTTTTTACTTTAATCTTCTAAACTGTATTGTTTTTAGAAAATCAATGTTGAGGATGTACCTGATGGTGAAGAGTTCACCGTTGTCTTCAACCCTGAAGTGGAGGGTTACAAGTTCAGGGTCAGAGTGGTTCCTGAGGACAACTCATCACCAACAGTTGATGTTGCTGGTGTTGAGGCCTGTGTCAAACGTAAGACTTTGCAACTCATAATAACAACTAAGGCAGAATCTGTTAACCTGCTAGTTAAGAAGTTGAGAAGATCACCACACATGGGAGGCCAATAGTGGTCTTTCTTAATTCACTGTGCATGCACTAAGCAAACTATCTAATGGTAAAAACTGTATACCGGTAGTCATCTGAAGACTTAGTGCCTGGGACACTTGTGAATATCACCGTGTGTGTTCATCAATGCATAGCTAAGTTATTTGTTTCAAAGTTGTTTGTTCAAGCAGTTGATCAAAGGCCTGATCAAAGCAAATCACTGCACTCCACTGAACTTACCCATATATTCAGTTATTACAGTAAATGTCAGTGTCAGCCTGGTAAACAGCCTGAAAATGCTTCTGCTTTAGATTTTGTCATGGTATGTGTGAAATTTTTGTAACAGCACAAGCAACCACATCACCTGCTCCTGGTACAAGTGTACCAACGGAGCCACGCACGACTGCACCACAGCCGGTTACAAGTGCACCAGTAACAACAGGACCAACTGAAGGCACCACTGCAGCTCCACCACCACCAGGCACCACTGCTGCTCCACCACCACCAGGTACAACAGCAGCTCCACCACCACCAGGCACCACTGCTGCTCCACCACCACCAGGCACTACTGCTGCTCCACCACCACCAGGCACGACTGCTGCTCCACCACCACCAGGCACTACTGCTGCTCCACCACCACCAGGCACGACTGGCGCTCCACCACCACCAGGTACAACAGTAGCTCCACCACCACCAGGCACAACAGCAGCTCCACCACCACCAGGTACAACAGCAGCTCCACCACCACCAGGCACCACTGCTGCTCCACCACCACCAGGCACCACTGCTGCTCCACCACCGCCAGGCACCACTGCTGCTCCACCACCACCAGGCACCACTGGTGCTCCACCACCACCAGGTACAACAGCAGCTCCACCACCACCAGGCACAACAGCAGCTCCACCACCACCAGGTACAACAGCAGCTCCACCACCACCAGGCACCACTGCTGCTCCACCACCACCAGGCACCACTGCTGCTCCACCACCACCAGGCACCACTGCTGCTCCACCACCACCAGGAACAACAGCAGCTCCACCACCACCAGGCACCACCGCTGCTCCACCACCGCCAGGCACCACAGGTGCTCCACCACCACCAGGAACCACTGCTGCACCACCACCACCAGGCACCACAGCAGCTCCACCACCACCAGGTACAACAGCTGCTCCTCCACCACCAGGCACCACTGCTGCTCCACCACCACCAGGCACTACTGGCGCTCCACCACCACCAGGTACAACAGCAGCTCCACCACCACCAGGCACAACAGCAGCTCCACCACCACCAGGTACAACAGCAGCTCCACCACCACCAGGCACAACTGCTGCTCCACCACCACCAGGCACAACAGCAGCTCCACCACCACCAGGTACCACTGCTGCTCCACCACCACCAGGCACCACTGCTGCTCCACCACCACCAGGCACCACTGCTGCTCCACCACCACCAGGCACCACTGCTGCTCCACCACCACCAGGCACCACTGCTGCTCCACCACCACCAGGCACCACTGCTGCTCCACCTCCGCCAGGCACCACAAGTGCTCCACCACCACCAGGAACCACTGCTGCTCCACCACCACCAGGCACCACAGCAGCTCCACCACCACCAGGCACAACAGCTGCTCCACCACCACCAGGCACTACTGCTGCTCCACCACCACCAGGCACGACTGCTGCTCCACCACCACCAGGCACCACTGGCGCTCCACCACCACCAGGTACAACAGCAGCTCCACCACCACCAGGCACAACAGCAGCTCCACCACCACCAGGTACAACAGCAGCTCCACCACCACCAGGCACAACTGCTGCTCCACCACCACCAGGCACAACAGCAGCTCCACCACCACCAGGTACTACTGCTGCTCCACCACCACCAGGCACGACTGCTGCTCCACCACCACCAGGCACGACTGCTGCTCCACCACCACCAGGCACAACAGCAGCTCCACCACCACCAGGTACAACAGCAGCTCCACCACCACCAGGCACAACTGCTGCTCCACCACCACCAGGCACAACAGCAGCTCCACCACCACCAGGTACCACTGCTGCTCCACCGCCTCCAGGTACCACTTGTTTTCTCTCTCTCTCTCTCTCTCTTTCTCTCTTCATCCATGTCTCACACATATTTTGACCAATAGCCTGGAAAGTAACACTAAAAAGAGACCCAAAAAACCTACAACAGACACGTAATAGGAACACCAAACCTGAAGACGCAGTCGTCCAACTTATCTAGGTACTACTGCACTTCCATCACCACCAGGCACTACTGCTGCGCCACCAGGTACGACTGGCGCTCCACCACCACCAGGTACAACATCAGCTCCACCACCACCAGGCACCACTGCTGTTCCGCCACCACCAGGCACCACTGCTGCTCCACCACCACCAGGTACCACTGCTGCTCCACCACCACCAGGTACCAGTGCTGCTCCACCACCACCAGGTACCACTGCTGCTCCACCACCACCAGGAACAACAGTAGCTCCACCACCACCAGGAACAACAGCAGCTCCACCACCACCAGGCACCACTGCTGCTCCACCACCCCCAGGTACCACTGCTCCTTCACCGCCTCCAGGCACCACTACAGCTCCACCACCACCAGGCACCACAGCAGCTCCACCACCACCAGGCACCACTGCTGCTCCACCACCACCAGGAACAACAGCAGCTCCACCACCACCAGTCACCACAGCAGCTCCACCACCACCAGAAACAACAGTAGCTCCACCACCACCAGGCACCACTGCTGCTCCACCCCCACCAGGCACCACTGCTGCTCCACCCCCACCAGGCACCACTGCTGCTCCACCACCACCAGGAACAACAGTAGCTCCACCACCACCAGTCACCACAGCAGCTCCACCACCACCAGAAACAACAGTAGCTCCACCACCACCAGGCACCACTGCTGCTCCACCCCCGCCAGGCACCACTGCTGCTCCACCACCACCAGGTACAACAGCAGCTCCACCACCACCAGGTACCACTGCTGCTCCACCACCACCAGGAACCACTGCTGCTCCACCACCACCAGGTACCACTGCTGCTCCACCACCACCAGGCACCACTGCAGCTCCACCACCACCAGGCACCACTGCTGCTCCACCGCCCCCAGGTACCCCTGATCTGTCTCTCTCTTTGTCGGATGACAAAGGAACACAAATCATTTGAGTCATCATGGCCCCGAGATACGGAGAGTGGTAGGACCTATGTCAGAGATAAGCTGGACTAAGCTTAGAATATATGATTACGTATGTAGTTCGATATGCATAAACAAAAACTGGGGTGAGTTTTTGGCTGATTTAGGGAATAATCGTTAATGCACACTGATGACAGTCCCAGTGTAATCTGTTTGAGACTAGAGCTAAGTCTCATATGGGCGTACATTTTGAATCATGCATCTGGCTCAGGCTGTACGCCTGCTTGCAGTTTCGGTGATACTGGCCAGGATAGTGATACCGTATGCTGTATGCGCCATTTGGTATATGGGCTTAATCATAGTGGATTTGATAGGCACTTTGGCCCTTCCAGCAGATTTTGGTAGAGATATTGAGCACGATTTCACTGTTTATGGGTGAGTCATTCGCCAGTCAGCTGTCTGGAATTTCTCAGATTTTTACAGTACTGATTTTTCTCGGCATCATTGTCTCTACCACAAGACAGTACAGTAGGAACTTGATTGAGCGACATCTTGACTAAGCGACCGTTTTTGCCTGGCACGGACGGTTTTTCTTCTTTATTGCATCTCCAACAACCGACCACCTGCAGTACACGACTTCCGACCGCAATTCTGCTTGCAAAACGACCCCGCGTCTCTGTTGTGGCTTAGTTGGCGGGTCACACTTCGCCGGTAGCCGATTTACCTCCGACCGCCCAGGGCACTTGGGCCGACACTACCTGCGACCCGCCGCTTGGACCAATCCCCTACTGTGCACGCGTGACCTCGGACAAAGACAGGGCAATTAGCGCATTGCCCCCTAAACACAACTGCAGTTATGCGGGTGGTGATCACCTCATCCGCCAGTCCGACGCCCTTTACACCTGTCAAATCACTGACCACTGTTTCTACAAGACACCCTTTCAACGCGCATGTCAGTGTGTGTGAACGTGTTTCTTTGTGTGCCAGCGCGTGTGAGCGAATTAAGGAGGATAGTCGATAGGCATGGTGTGGTTCCTAATCCTCCTTGTTCTTGTGTTTGACAAGAAAGAAAATGGAAACTGCCACTGGGAATTCAGTCTGACTAAACTCAGCGATTTGACACTTAGCAAATCTGCGACGCTGGGATGTCATTGTACGTCGTTTGTACACGCGTGTGTGCCCGCGCGTGCGCGTGTGTGTGTGTGTGTGTGTGTGTGTGCGTGTGTGTGTGTGTGATTGCCACCGTGATGGTGAGAGAGAGAGAGAGATGGAGAGAGAGGCTGTGATGCTGCTGGGAATTCATCCGGACTAAACTGGGTGATTTGACACTTAGCAAACCAGCAACGTTTAGACATGTTATCCGTTGCTCAAATGTAGGTAAAGCTGCACAACCTTGATTACTAAAAGACTCCACAGAAACACCAAACTCTGATACTGAGTCACATTAAAATTTATGCCATTATCTGTACGGTTGATATGCGCTCCCGGGGAGGGGTCTGGACACTACCGTGTGTTAACGACCAGTTCTGCTCGACCCCGTGGGTGGTCGCCCGAAAGAGGCTCTACTGTAGTGTTTACACAAAAGTGAGATTTTATTTTTTTTGTTTGTTTTTGTTTTTAGAAGATATTTGCTTTGATTTCATAAATGCATTGTGTGTGTGTGTGGGGGGGGGGGGGGGGGGAGCGGAGAGAGAGAGAAAGAGAGTGAGAAAAAAGAGAAATTGCATTTAGACTGATGATATTGAAACTGTTTTCCAGAAACTACTACCACACCATTTACTACGACGGTGACAGGTGAGTTGATTGTTTCGGAGATGTGCATTTGTGTAGTGGGAGTGTTGGTGGTTTGGTAGTGGTGTGAGGGGTCATGGCTCACCAGTCATTTCCTGTTACATTATGTATTCATTTCCAAGTTTTGTAATGCCTGTTGACATTAGAGGGTTTGCAGTAAGCCTGCTTCGCGGCTGTGCTACTTCACACGGTCAAGGGTTTTCCTCCGGTGCAGTGCTGGCGATGGCAATCAGCCATCTTGGCAGTTTACAGATGCTAGTGACTGATCACACGTGGGCATTACGTGTGTACTAACACAGTGTACTCGGTGAAGTGTGTATGCTATTAGTCAGGTTCATTGTCCCAATCAAACTCCACGAAAGAGGCAGGTGTACAAAGTGACTTTCTGTGGGACATAGACTTGTCTTTGGTGGAAACAAAGCCATTCTGTGTGTGGTGACAGGAAATGAACGTTGCTAGTAGAGCGTTCTGTGTCACTTGTTTTAGAAAAGTTAATTATGGAAGTAGGTGAGAGACATCAGGAAGCTGTATAGCAACCTGGCATTTTTTAATGATGACTTTTGGGTGGGATAGTGCCAGTGAATGTAGTTAACACATGTACGTGTGTACATTTTACTCAGAGGAGGTAAAAGTAAAGCACCGTACTCTCCTTGATAATTCTGTTAAAACGCGTTTGTTGGTTAGAGCAACATTTTCTTTGTTGACGACAGTTATTCCTGCACTTGCCTTGTTTTCAGTGACTGCTGTAGATAACATCAGGTGCTGTAGTGTTTCACCTGTTTTCAGTGGTTTTCAAAGGATTTTGTTACATGGATGATGGTGGCCATGAAAGATTTTATTGAACTATAACCTGGAGGAAACAGCGCAGGAAATGTTTACACATATACTAAGCAAGACAAGCAGTTGTCATTAGTGGTAGTCATGATTACCCAACTCAATTTTTGAACACATGTACTTTACTATGAAAATGTGAATGATGCAGCAACAATAGCGGCTGTGCCTGCATGGAAGTACAAGAGTGATATTTTTTTAAGTGCTGTAATCTTGTGATGGTGAAAATATCAGAGTGAACTGCTGAATTATTAATTACTTTGAAATCCTTTTCCTTCAGTTACCAAGTGTGCGGAGGGTGAGAGTATGGAACCATTAGAGAGCACCAGTACCTTTACTGGTTTCAATGCTGTGGAAGATCCAGAAGGCTCTGGCGTTTTCCAGCCTGAGGATGCAACCAAGAATAGGTTCAGCTTTTTCAATGATCTTCCTGAGGCAGGCGTTGTAGACAGTGTAACTGTGGCACTTGATATTCCTGTGAAAAAAGTGACAGTTATTGTACAAGACAATGGGGATCTGGTAAGTAAATTAATTGCTTCCTCGCTTGTGAGTTATGTGGGTATTTCTATTCACATGCATGTGACATTTGAAAACATATGTGCACATATGGGCCTTTTTTTAAAAAAAGTATGAATTTTCTTTCGCCCAACTTAGAAAAAATCCTGCTGCAAAATTTACTCTTCCACCACAACGTATATTGATGAGTCATCATTATGAAGTAACTGGGGTACAGTATCATGTCAACTGTTTTTCATCTCTGGGCACCATTGAAACTGAGTTGTTGAACTTTTTGCTGTAGTGTCATACGGATACTGTGCACTGTTGAATTTAATAAATCTGGCCCGTTTGTAGTAAAGTCTACCACCAGCACTAACAGTAATGTAATGTAAAAATAATGGCGTACAAAGTGCCCAGAAAAGTTTGAAAAAACGCAAGCTTTTGTCAATCAGATCTTACAGGTCAGCTGGAATAAGATAATTGCAAAGAGTGCATTAATTAAAACACTTTGATTGACTGTACCCAGTGCAAAAACCAGCTCTACCATGGTTACCCGTACATGGGTTTAAGCACTCCTGAAAACGGATGTAAAAGTTGGTCTTGATCGAGTTTAGTGCTCAGTTGAGTGTGCCTTTCGATACCAAATAAAATAAAATGGCAGTTAGTGGGTGGTGATGTCTGCAGATGTAAAAGAGTAATGATGTTTGATTGGTGTCCAAAGCGACGCTGAGGTTAATTCCAGCTCAGCTCAGGTTTAATGTGGGTTTCAAAGATGCTGGAAGCTGTAACTGTGCCCAAGTTTAATATGCGCCGAGAACAGGTTTTTGTTGTTGTTGTTGTTGTTGTTGTTTTTTTTTAAAACACAGTTTGCAACTATTTGTTTGTACAAGTAATAATAATAATAATAATGAGTATTATATAGGCGCTTTACCCAATTTCATGAATCGGCTCAAAGCGCGGCGAACTGAACCCAACACGCACGCTCACGTGAATCACACACATTCTCTCACACACCGGACACAAACACATTACAATCACGTGGTGCGAAGGGTCAGCTCACCTATTTAAATTTTGGAATTTAGAATTGCATTTATTTTTCAAATTCGGTGGGCTGAACATTTCCAAAGCAGATACAAGTAGCAGCAGGTCCACACTGTTTTAGTGCTCAGTTGAGTGTGCCTTTCGATACCAAATAAAATAAAATGGCAGTTAGTGGGTGATGTTGTGTGCAGATGTAACAGAGTAAAAGCGACGCTGAGGTTAATTCCAGCTCAGCTAAGGTTTAATTTGGGTTTCAAAGATGCTGGAAGCTGTAACTGTGCCCAAGTTTAATATGTGCCGAGAACAGGGTTTTTTGGTTTTTTTTTTTTTTAAACACAGTTTGCAACTTTTTGTTTGCACAAGTAGCAACAGGTCCACACTGTTTATCAGTTCCTCTCTGATAGTTCATTGCATCACTGCAAAGGTGTTTGACATTACCTATGAATGAGGATTCTAAGAATTGACTCCTTTGACATTCCTTTCAGAATTCTGTTTGAAATACAGATAAGTGAATCTGCTGTCCTTGTTTCAGGTACAACAACAGTCTCAAGACAATGTTCCAGCAGGCGAAGTAACACTGCGTTTTACAGAACCTGGCAACAGAATCAGGGTGATCATTTTCCCCGAGACTGGAGAGTCACCTGTTGTCACAGTGACAGAAATCATGGCTTGTGTAGAAGGTAGGTGCAGGTTCCATACTATGTTGAGCAAAAAACACGCAACATTTTTGTTTTGTACATTTGCCATCATATGCTTTGAGCCCTGCACTGCATTAATAATCTTTTTTAAAATTATGATAATGATTGGGGGGGGGGGGGGGAGGAGAGGGAGGGAGGTGTTGGGGGAAGACAATAATTTCAAAATGCACATCCCTTGAGACTCTGTGTGTTCTTCATTGTACCAATAACCAAGAATTTCTTTCTACTGCCAGTTTCTTGTTTAAAATGCATTTGAGCCAGAGGCCTCCGCCGACCTAGTTGTGGCTGATAAGCAGTGCTTCGACCTATATTTTGTATGAGCACAAAGGATGCTGCCTTCATGCTTGTGTGTTTTTGCACTTTTTAATCAAACAGTTGAAGAAACTACTCCTGTACCAACAGAACCACAGACAACTGCACCACAGCCTACAACACCAGGAGAATTTACAACTGGGCCCACTGAAGGTAAAACTATTACCTGGAAGTTCCACCAAACTCATTGACTTAAGCTGTTTGGTCAGGATCTTAAGTGACAAATGTTTATTTCACAGTTGTTAAAGCAGCCTTTGCCTTAGGATGAGCAACTTACAGAGTGCAAACATTAAGCATTCCTGTAACTTCTGCTTCAGTTGCGTCCCAAGAGATTATCTTAAAATTTATGTGGCTTCATCAAGCTGACTCAAGGCTTATCCGAATCCCATAATTAAATATTCCCATTCTCTTTCAAGATTCATCCTGTCACACAATCAAATGTCCCAGAGCCCCCAACAAATCGACACTCAAAGCCCACACAAGCAGACAAGCTAAAGCATACATTTAAAAGAACTGAACGCAAAATGTCAACAACCAGGCACCACTGCTGCTCCACCACCACCAGGCACCACTGCTGCTCCACCACCACCAGGTACGACTGCAGCTCCACCACCACCAGGCACCACTGCAGCTCCACCACCACCAGGTACCACTGCTGCTCCACCACCACCAGGTACCACTGCAGCTCCACCACCGCCAGGCACAACAGCAGCTCCACCACCGCCAGGAACCACTGCAGCTCCACCGCCACCAGGTACCACAGCTGCACCACCACCACCAAATACCATTTTTGGAGCCTCTCTCTCTCTCTCTCTCTCTCTCTCTCTCTGTGTTTCCCACACTTAACTCTCAGCAGTTCTTTCCCTTGAATTTTGATCACTCGTGATCAATGCTTACAAGAGCTGACTGTGATAAACTGTTTCCCTGTAAAAGTGTTTTCTTGCCTGTAGTTCTTTAAAATAAAGATGGTTATTACGTACATGCAAAAAAACAACAACAAAAAACCCCAGTTTGTGACGTAGAAAATTATTTAGAAGCACCGCAAAGAGCTACACTGTGGTGCTGCATTCGTCCGTCATCTTGGAAATTCGCAAGTTTGTTTACGCCTCACTGACACCCGTTTTTCATCCACTATAGAAACTGTCTGCTGGATTTCAATTCGAGTGACTGATGTGAACACATCTGCTCTCACCTGTTCATACCTGTTCTCACCTGTTCATAAATGGTGTTTTGTCAGTGACAGCTGAGCCTGATGTAACACAGGTCAAATGCCTCAAAATTTCATTACACATGTGTGGTGAAAAAAAGTATTTTTGAGGTTTTTAGCATGAATTTCTTCAAGTGATCCTGTTTTCAGCATTGATCACAGGTGTTAATTACAACACCTGTTAATTACTCTGTTGTAACACCTATGAATGTTGTATAAATGGGCCCCAAATTTGGATATTTGCTGCAAAACAGGTTGTATCATATGAAAGATTACAATTTAGCATGAATAAGTTCATATCATGAAATTTTTGTTCTCACAATTTTAGCATTTTTTTGTGCTTTGTCTGGAAAATCTATTTTTAGCAACAAAGTCAAAGGTTGCCATGCTTACCTCAAGCATAGGTATGCCAAACCTTACGTATCATATGAAAGAGCAATCATATCTAAGCTGACTGATGTGCAACATGACCGTATTGGTAAACAGTACAATGCATAAAGGTGACTTAAAGAAACATATCCGAAAAACAACAAAAAGTACCGCGGAAGGCAAGAACTGTTGAAAGTTAAATTTTGGCAAACTACAATATATACAAATGAACACTGAAACTAATCAAAACCAAAACAGACAAGCAAGAGGAAACAAAAACAAAACTAAAGACAAAATTGTCCGCCTCAACCAGGCACAACAGCAGCCCCACCACCACCAGGCACCACTGCCGCTCCACCACCACCTGGTACTACTGCTGCTCCACCACCACCAGGCACCACTGCCGCTCCACCACCACCTGGTACTACTGCTGCTCCACCACCACCAGGCACCACTGCTGCTCCACCACCACCAGGTACCACTGCTGCTCCACCACCACCAGGCACCACTGCTGCTCCACCACCACCAGGTACCACTGCTGCTCCACCACCACCAGGCACCACTGCTGCTCCACCACCACCAGGTACCAATGCTGCTCCACCACCACCAAATACCATTGCAGCCCCCTGCTCTCTGTCTCTTTCTCTCTCTCTATGTCCCACACTTAAATCAAAGACCTTGGAATCAGAAAGACGCGTCACTCCTGCCCTTGTAAGAGAGATATATAGCGGGAAGAGTTGTCTGTCCACATTAGTGCGCATCCTAGCTCTGGCCCCTATAGTGACAGCATGGCGGAAACTGGAAAGCAATCACAAAGGCGTGCAATTGTTTTCTGCGCCGAACTGTTCAAATAACAGACAAATATAAACGGGGAAATCCTCCTTTTGGTATTCCTGTTGAGAAAACAACCATTTTTTTTTTATTTGTGCTTTCTTCTTAAAAAAAAGATCTCAAGTGGTACGTGTGCATGCAGTGTAAACAAACAGTAAACACGCGGCTGACGCAGATACAGCGTGATTTTTTTTTTTTCCCGGACTTTACAAATCACGGTGACTTAAACTGTACTAGCGGCTAGCTGCATCTAAATTCACAATACACACACACACACACACACACACACACACACAGTTGTCACTCGTACGGCGGCAGGTACGTTCATCGGCACTTTTTCCAGTTCACATACTGTCGGGGGGAAATCTGTAGGTATGTACAGAACTCTTTCCTTAAAAATCAAGAGGTTTGCATGCAGTGTAAACAAACGGCAGTAAACACATGTGGCAGGCACAGACATCAGGTTTTGGTGTTGTTTTTGTTGTTTTGTTGGTGGTGTTTTTTTTTTTTTTTAAGTTTACAAATAACGTTGACTTGAACTGTGCTAGCGGCAAGTTGCACTGATCCAAACACACACACACACACACACAACAAAATTATCCGGCTGAACGTCATTCTAACCATTGTAAACCCATATCACAAAATAGATTCTCATTCTACTGTATCGTCGGTCGCAGATATGATTATTGCTGAGTTAGCAAGAAGTATTCAGCGGATGCGTCCATCTTTGGATCTCTCGCACAGCTGTTCGATCTTTCCGTGTTCCGTACTAGTTTCACTTGAACACATCGAAGGAAATGCACTACGTGTGTACAGCAGTGAAAGCCAAACTAGATCTTTTGTTCGTTCTCCGGAACTTTGAAAATACTTATGTTTTCCATAGGCCTAAAACACATGCGAAATGTATGGGGGAGACCACCTGTCAGTCACTGACATCTTCATTTTTGTTTATTTTGTTAAAATGTTTTACGGCAGCTAGTGTAGGGTTGGGTCAAACAAGCAGAGACTTTTTACAAGCAGGCGGATTCTATACAAAATTTACGGCAGTCACATGTCTTGGATGCGACGATTTTGGTTTTCACGTGTAATGCTGTGTGTTAGGTTTGGGAGAAAACGTAATCTTCGCTCCAACTTCGATACCGATCTTGGCTCCAACTTTGATATCGTAGGCATACCTACGTCTTTTTTTCATGGTGGAAATCGAAAGAAAGGTCTTCCTTTTCCTGGTGTTCGCTTCTTACAGCAATTCGGCGCTGCACACCATTGTACGCCCAAAATTTTGCGTCGTTTCTGGCCTTCTGCCATACTGTCATTAGTTCCTAGGTCTGCGGGATGCGCGCTAATGCGGGCAGACAACTCTTACGCGTTGTCCCTCAAAGGGAGGTAAGTGAACTATCTTTATGTTTCCAAGATCTTTGCTTAAATGTTGACAAACCCCAACCACCTACAAATCAACACTGAGGTAATCAGAGGTCAAACAACAGACAAGCAAGAGAAAACAAAGAAAAACAAAACTGAAGACAAAAGTGTCTGCCTCAACCAGGCACCACTGCTGCTCCACCACCACCTGGCACTACAGCAGCTCCACCACCACCAGGCACCACAGCAGCTCCACCACCACCAGGCACTACCGCAGCTCCACCACCACCAGGCACCACTGCTGCTCCACCACCACCAGGCACCACTGCTGCTCCACCACCACCGGGCACCACTGCTGCTCCACCACCACCGGGCACCACTGCAGCTCCACCACCACCGGGCACCACTGCTGCTCCTCCACCACCAGGCACCACTGCAGCTCCACCACCACCTGGCACCACTGCACCTCCACCACCACCAGGCACCACTGCAGCTCCACCACCACCAGGCACCACTGCTGCTCCTCCACCACCAGGCACCACTGCTGCTCCACCACCACCAGGCACCACTGCTGCTCCACCACCACCTGGCACTACCGCAGCTCCACCACCACCAGGTACCACTGCTGCTCCACCACCACCAGGCACCACTGCTGCTCCACCACCACCAGGCACCACTGCTGCTCCACCACCACCAGGTACCACTGCTGCTCCACCACCACCAGGCACGACTGCTGCTCCACCACCACCTGGCACCACTGGCGCTCCACCACCACCAGGTACAACAGCAGCTCCACCACCACCAGGCACCACTGGCGCTCCACCACCACCAGGTACCAATGCTGCTCAACCACCACCAAATACCATTGCAGCCCCCGTCTCTCTCTCTCTCTCTCTCTCTCTGATTGTCTATTTCCTTTACTTAAATGTTGACAAACCCCAACCACCTACAAATCAACACTGGAAGTAATCAAAAGCAACTGACAAGCAAGAGAAAACAAAGAAAAACAAAACTGAAGACAAAAGTGTCTGCCTCAACCAGGCACCACTGCACCTCCACCACCACCAGGCACCACTGCTGCTCCACCACCACCTGGCACTACCGCACCTCCACCACCACCAGGTACAACAGCAGCTCCACCACCACCAGGCACCACTGCTGCTCCACCACCACCAGGCACTACTGGCGCTCCACCACCACCTGGCACTACAGCAGCTCCACCACCACCAGGTACAACAGCAGCTCCACCACCACCAGGCACCACTGCTGCTCCACCACCACCAGGCACCACTGGCGCTCCACCACCACCAGGTACAACAGCAGCTCCACCACCACCAGGTACAACAGCAGCTCCACCACCACCAGGCACCACTGGCGCTCCACCACCACCAGGTACCAATGCTGCTCAACCACCACCAAATACCATTGCAGCCCCCGTCTCTCTCTCTCTCTCTCTCTCTGATTGTCTATTTCCTTTACTTAAATGTTGACAAACCCCAACCACCTACAAATCAACACTGGAAGTAATCAAAAGCAACTGACAAGCAAGAGAAAACAAAGAAAAACAAAACTGACGACAAAAGTGTCTGCCTCAACCAGGCACCACTGCACCTCCACCACCACCAGGCACCACTGCTGCTCCACCACCACCTGGCACTACCGCACCTCCACCACCACCAGGTACAACAGCAGCTCCACCACCACCAGGCACCACTGCTGCTCCACCACCACCAGGCACCACTGGCGCTCCACCACCACCAGGTACAACAGCAGCTCCACCACCACCAGGCACCACTGCTGCTCCACCACCACCAGGTACCACTGCTGCTCCACCACCACCAGGCACGACTGCTGCTCCACCACCACCTGGCACCACTGGCGCTCCACCACCACCAGGTACAACAGCAGCTCCACCACCACCAGGCACCACTGGCGCTCCACCACCACCAGGTACCAATGCTGCTCAACCACCACCAAATACCATTGCAGCCCCCGTCTCTCTCTCTCTCTCTCTCTCTGATTGTCTATTTCCTTTACTTAAATGTTGACAAACCCCAACCACCTACAAATCAACACTGGAAGTAATCAAAAGCAACTGACAAGCAAGAGAAAACAAAGAAAAACAAAACTGAAGACAAAAGTGTCTGCCTCAACCAGGCACCACTGCACCTCCACCACCACCAGGCACCACTGCTGCTCCACCACCACCTGGCACTACCGCACCTCCACCACCACCAGGAACCACTGCTGCTCCACCACCACCTGGCACTACAGCAGCTCCACCACCACCAGGTACAACAGCAGCTCCACCACCACCAGGCACCACTGCTGCTCCACCACCACCAGGCACTACTGGCGCTCCACCACCACCAGGTACAACAGCAGCTCCACCACCACCAGGTACCACTGCTGCTCCACCACCACCAGGTACCACTGCTGCTCCACCACCACCAGGTACAACAGCAGCTCCACCACCACCAGGTACAACAGCAGCTCCACCACCACCAGGCACCACTGCTGCTCCACCACCACCTGGCACTACAGCAGCTCCACCACCACCAGGTACAACAGCAACTCCACCACCACCAGGCACCACTGCTGCTCCACCACCACCAGGCACCACTGGCGCTCCACCACCACCAGGTACAACAGCAGCTCCACCACCACCAGGTACCACTGCTGCTCCACCACCACCAGGCACCACTGCTGCTCCACCACCACCAGGTACCACTGCTGCTCCACCACCACCAGGCACGACTGCTGCTCCACCACCACCAGGCACCACTGGCGCTCCACCACCACCAGGTACAACAGCAGCTCCACCACCCCCAGGCACCACTGCAGCTCCACCACCACCAGGCACTACTGGCGCTCCACCACCACCAGGTACCAATGCTGCTCCACCACCACCAAATACCATTGCAGCCCCCGTCTCTCTCTCTCTCTATCTCTCTCTCTCTGATTGTCTATTTCCCACACTTAAATGTTGACAAATCCCAACCACCTACAAATCAACACTGGGAGTAATCAAAAGCCTAACAACAGACAAGCAAGAGAAAACAAAGAAAAACAAAACTGAAGACAAAAGTGTCTGCCTCAACCAGGCACCACTGCACCTCCACCACCACCAGGAACCACTGCTGCTCCACCACCACCAGGCACTACTGGCGCTCCACCACCACCAGGTACAACAGCAGCTCCACCACCACCTGGCACCACTGGCGCTCCACCACCACCAGGTACAACAGCAGCTCCACCACCACCAGGCACCACTGCTGCTCCACCACCACCAGGTACAACAGCAGCTCCACCACCACCAGGTACAACAGCAGCTCCACCACCACCAGGCACCACTGCAGCTCCACCACCACCAGGCACTACTGGCGCTCCACCACCACCAGGTACAACAGCAGCTCCACCACCACCAGGCACCACTGCTGCTCCACCACCACCAGGTACAACAGCAGCTCCTCCACCACCAGGCACCACAGCTGCTCCACCACCACCAGGCACGACTGTTGCTCCACCGCCACCAGGCACCACTGCTGCTCCACCGCCACCAGGCACCACAGCAGCTCCACCACCACCAGGCACTACTGGCGCTCCACCACCACCAGGTACCACTGGCGCTCCACCACCACCAGGCACCACTGCAGCTCCACCACCACCAGGCACAACAGGAGCTCCACCACCACCAGGCACCACAGCTGCTCCACCACCACCAGGCACCACTGCTGCTCCACCAACAACAGGTACCGATGCAGAAGCAAACAAACAGTAGTACAAAACAATAGAAGAAAATAGGAAAAAAAACCCTTATGATCTGGTCTTTTTTTAAAATTCAAGTCAAGTTATGTATATTGTAAATTTTTTATTATTATTTTTCTTGCATTTCAGCCTTTGTCTGTGAGGATGACATGCAACCCACAACACTTGCCAACTTCAGGGTGGGACCAAGGGACGGCACACAACTGCCATCTCTTGAGAATCCATTTGAGGCTATTGAAGGTACAGATGATGAACCGTTCACATTTGAGGTCATTCTTAAAGAAGATGATGAGCCAGCTGAACTGCGCAGCATCACGCTCAAGATTGATGGTCCTGTGAAAAGAGTGCAAGTGGGTGTGATCAAGGATGTGGAGGATCAACCAGAAGAGGTGAGAAATGTATATGAAATGGCACATACACAGACAATCATAAGACGAACAACCATTGCTTGTTTGTTTTTAAGAATCTGCTTTAAATTTCATTTAGATTTTCATTTTTTGCTCCCTTGTGTAAGAATGGGAGTTTATGTAATAACCCTCCATCGTGTGTGTGTGTGTGTGTGTCCAGAAAACTTTAACCTTGTCATTTTCTCAGAATCTACCAACAGCAGAGAGATCAAACTTGGCATGCTGATACACAACCTTATGACCTTTCAAAACATTTTTTTGAATTACCTTGACTCGTGGTCCAGGTCACAAAAGCTGTCTGTCTGAAAATTTTACATTGGCATTTTCTCAGAATCTACAAACAGCAGAGGTTTGAAACTTTACATGATGGTAGACATTGATAAGAACTTTACAGATATACATGTATTCAATGGCCTTGTGTCAAGGTCAAGGCCATAGAAGCTGTTTTTGTGAAACCTTAACATTGGCATTTTCTCAGAAATAACAAACAGCAGAGGCGCCAAACCTGGCTTGCTGATAGACAGTGATAAGACCTAAGCACATATACCAGTTTAATTGACCTTGAACCAAGATCAAGGTCATTAAAGCAGTCTGTTTGGAAATTTTTAGATTTGCATTTTCTCAGAATCTAGAAGAACCAGAAGCATCAAACTTTGCTTGATGACAGACATTGGCAACATCTTTACTGACATACTTGTGGTCATTGACTTTTGGTCAAGGTCATGCCAGCAGTTTTTGGGAAACTGTAACCTTGGCATTTTCTACGAAACAACAAACAGTAGAGGCATGAAACGAGGCATGATGATAGACCGCAATGAGACCTATCTTTTTAAATAACCTTGACTGAAGCTTGCTGTTGTGAATTTGAACTTTACCATTTTGAGAGGAACTACAAATACTAGAGGCGTCAAACTTGGCATAATGATAGACATTGATGAGATCTCATTTGAATGACCTTGATCCAAGGTCAAGACCACACAAACTGTTTTGGGAAAAATTGTAATATTGCTAGGAACTCGGAAGGCCAGAGACATCTTACTTGGCATGATGATAGATAGTGATAAGATCTTTACAAACATCTCTTGAATGACCTTTACCCTTGTCACAAGGGAGCCAGGGAGGCTTTTGCCTCTCTAGTTATACTTTGTGTGTGTGTGTGTGTGTGTGTGTGTGTGTGTGTGTGTGTGTGTGTGTGTGTTCTGTTTTTGCCTTTTTCTCCTGACGTTGTTGCTGTTTCATTTTGTTACGATATTTTTGATCTTCTAAACTGTATTGTTTTTAGAAAATCAATGTTGAGGATGTACCTGATGGTGAAGAGTTCACCATTGTCTTCAACCCTGAAGTGGAGGGTTACAAGTTCAGGGTCAGAGTGGTTCCTGAGGACAACTCATCACCAACAGTTGATGTTGCTGGTGTTGAGGCTTGTGTCAAACGTAAGACTTTGCAACTCATAATAACAACTAAGGCAGAATCAGCTAATCTGCTAGTTGAGAAGACCATCATACACCTGAGGCCAATAGTGGTCTTCCATATTTCACTGTGCATGCACCAAGCAAGCTGTCTAATGAGGAAACCCCTTTAGTCATCAAAAGACCTAATGACTGGGACACTTGTGGACATTGTTGTGTGTGTTGATTGATGCACAGCTAAGTAATTTGTTGCCAAGTTGTTTGTTCAAGGAATTGATCAAAGGGCTGATCAAACAAAATCACTGCACTCCACTGATCCATATATTCAGTTGTTACAATAAATGTAGGTTTCAGACTGGTACACAGCCTGCAAATGCTTCTGCTTTAGATTCTGTCATGGTCTGTGTAAAATGTTTGTAACAGCGCAAGCAACCACTTCACCTGCTCCTGGTACAAGTGTACCAACAGAGCCACGGACGACTGCACCACAGCCAGTTACAAGTGCACCAGTAACAACAGGACCAACTGAAGGCACCACTGCGGCTCCACCACCACCAGGCACCACTGCTGCTCCACCACCACCAGGCACTACTGCTGCTCCACCACCACCAGGTACAACAGCAGCTCCACCACCACCAGGTACAACAGCAGCTCCACCACCACCAGGTACCACTGCTGCTCCACCACCACCAGGCACCACTGCTGCTCCACCACCACCAGGCACCACTGGCGCTCCACCACCACCAGGTACCACTGCTGCACCACCACCACCAGGCACCACTGCTGCTCCACCACCACCAGGTACCACAGCAGCTCCACCACCACCAGGCACCACTGGCGCTCCACCACCACCAGGTACCACTGCAGCTCCACCACCACCAGGCACCACAGCTGCTCCACCACCACCAGGCACAACAGGAGCTCCACCGCCACCAGGCACCACTGCTGCTCCACCACCACCAGGCACCACTGCAGCTCCACCACCACCTGGCACTACAGCAGCTCCACCACCACCAGGTACAACAGCAGCTCCACCACCACCAGGCACCACTGCTGCTCCACCACCACCAGGCACCACTGCAGCTCCACCACCACCAGGTACAACAGCAGCTCCACCACCACCAGGTACAACAGCAGCTCCACCACCACCAGGCACCACTGCAGCTCCACCACCACCAGGCACCACTGGCGCTCCACCACCACCAGGTACCACTGCTGCACACCACCACCACCAGGCACCACTGCTGCTCCACCACCACCAGGTACCACAGCAGCTCCACCACCACCAGGTACCACTGGCGCTCCACCACCACCAGGTACCACTGCAGCTCCACCACCACCAGGCACCACTGGCGCTCCACCACCACCAGGCACAACAGGAGCTCCACCGCCACCAGGCACCACTGCAGCTCCACCACCACCAGGCACCACTGGCGCTCCACCACCACCAGGTACCACTGCTGCACCACCACCACCAGGCACCACTGCTGCTCCACCACCACCAGGTACCACAGCAGCTCCACCACCACCAGGTACCACTGGCGCTCCACCACCACCAGGTACCACTGCAGCTCCACCACCACCAGGCACCACTGGCGCTCCACCACCACCAGGCACAACAGGAGCTCCACCGCCACCAGGCACCACTGCTGCTCCACCACCACCAGGCACCACTGCAGCTCCACCACCACCAGGCACCACTGCTGCTCCACCACCACCAGGCACCACTGGCGCTCCACCACCACCAGGCACAACAGGAGCTCCACCCCCACCAGGCACCACTGCTGCTCCACCACCACCAGGCACCACTGGCGCTCCACCACCACCAGGCACAACAGGAGCTCCACCACCACCAGGCACCACTGCTGCTCCACCCCCACCAGGCACCACTGCTGCTCCACCACCACCAGGCACCATGGCGCTCCACCACCACCAGGTACAACAGGAGCTCCACCCCCACCAGGCACCACTGCTGCTCCACCACCACCAGGCACCACTGCTGCTCCACCACCACCAGGCACCACTGCTGCTCCACCAACAACAGGTACCGATGCAGAAACAAACAAACAGTAGTACAAAACAATACAAGAAAATAAGGGAAAACAAAACTTAAGAGCTGGTCTCTTTTTAAATTCAAGTCAAGTTATGTATATTGTAATTTTTATTATTATTATTTTTCTTACATTTCAGCCTTTGTCTGTGAGGATGACATGCAACCCACAATACTTGACAACTTCAGGGTGGGACCAAGGGACGGCACACAACTGCCATCTCTTGAGAATCCATTTGAGGCTATTGAAGGTACAGATGATGAACCGTTCACATTTGAGGTCATTCTTAAAGAAGATGACGAGCCCGCTGAACTGCGCAGCATCACGCTCAAGATTGATGGTCCCGTCAAGAGAGTGCAAGTGGGTGTGATCAAGGATGTGGAGGATCAACCAGAAGAGGTGAGAAATGTATTTGAAATGGCACATACATAGACAGTCTAAAGATGAACAAAAATTGGTTGGTTGTTTTTAAGAAACTTCTTCAAATTTCATTTAGGTTTTTATTTTTATACTTTGTGTGTGTGTGTGTGTGTGTGTTCTGTTTTTTCCTTTTTCTCCTGATGTTGTTGTTGTTTCATTTTGTTACGATATTTTTGATCTTCTAAACTGTATTGTTTTTAGAAAATCAATGTTGAGGATGTTCCTGATGGTGAGGAATTCACCGTTGTCTTCAACCCTGAAGTGGAGGGTTACAAGTTCAGGGTCAGAGTGGTTCCTGAGGACAACTCATCACCAACAGTTGATGTTGCTGGTGTTGAGGCCTGTGTCAAACGTAAGACTTTGCAACTCATAATAACAACTAAGGCAGAATCTGTTTATCTGCTAGTTGAGAAGACCATCATACACCTGAGGCCAATAGTGGTCTTCCATATTTCACTGTGCATGCACTAAGCAAGCTGTCTAATGAGGAAACCCCTTTAGTCATCAAAAGACCTAATGACTGGGACACTTGTGGACTTGTGTGTGTTGATCAATGCACAGCTAAGTAATTTGTTGCCAAGTTGTTTGTTCAAGGAATTGATCAAAGGGCTGATCAAATAAAATCACTGCACTCCACTGATCCATATATTCAGTTGTTACAATAAATGTAGGTTTCAGACTGGTACACAGCCTGCAAATGCTTCTGCTTTAGATTCTGTCATGGTCTGTGTAAAATGTTTGTAACAGCGCAAGCAACCACTTCACCTGCTCCTGGTACAAGTGTACCAACAGAGCCACGGACGACTGCACCACAGCCAGTTACAAGTGCACCAGTAACAACAGGACCAACTGAAGGCACCACTGCGGCTCCACCACCACCAGGCACCACTGCTGCTCCACCACCACCAGGCACTACTGCTGCTCCACCACCACCAGGTACAACAGCAGCTCCACCACCACCAGGTACAACAGCAGCTCCACCACCACCAGGTACCACTGCTGCTCCACCACCACCAGGCACCACTGCTGCTCCACCACCACCAGGCACCACTGGCGCTCCACCACCACCAGGTACCACTGCTGCACCACCACCACCAGGCACCACTGCTGCTCCACCACCACCAGGTACCACAGCAGCTCCACCACCACCAGGCACCACTGGCGCTCCACCACCACCAGGTACCACTGCAGCTCCACCACCACCAGGCACCACAGCTGCTCCACCACCACCAGGCACAACAGGAGCTCCACCCCCACCAGGCACCACTGCTGCTCCACCACCACCAGGCACCACTGGCGCTCCACCACCACCAGGCACAACAGGAGCTCCACCACCACCAGGCACCACTGCTGCTCCACCCCCACCAGGCACCACTGCTGCTCCACCACCACCAGGCACCACTGGCGCTCCACCACCACCAGGTACAACAGGAGCTCCACCCCCACCAGGCACCACTGCTGCTCCACCACCACCAGGCACCACTGCTGCTCCACCACCACCAGGCACCACTGCAGCTCCACCAACAACAGGTACCAATGCAGAAACAAACAAACAGTAGTACAAAACAATACAAGAAAATTAGGGAAAAAAAACTTAAGAGCTGGTCTCTTTTTAAATTCAAGTCAAGTTATGTATATTGTAATTTTTTTTATTATTATTTTTCTTACATTTCAGCCTTTGTCTGTGAGGATGACATGCAACCCACAATACTTGACAACTTCAGGGTGGGACCAAGGGACGGCACACAACTGCCATCTCTTGAGAATCCATTTGAGGCTATTGAAGGTACAGATGATGAACCGTTCACATTTGAGGTCATTCTTAAAGAAGATGACGAGCCCGCTGAACTGCGCAGCATCACGCTCAAGATTGATGGTCCCGTCAAGAGAGTGCAAGTGGGTGTGATCAAGGATGTGGAGGATCAACCAGAAGAGGTGAGAAATGTATTTGAAATGGCACATACATAGACAGTCTAAAGATGAACAAAAATTGGTTGGTTGTTTTTAAGAAACTTCTTCAAATTTCATTTAGGTTTTTATTTTTATACTTTGTGTGTGTGTGTGTGTCTGTGTGTGTGTGTGTTCTGTTTTTCCTTTTCTCCTGATGTTGTTGTTGTTTCATTTTGTTACGATATTTTTGATCTTCTAACTGTATTGTTTTTAGAAAATCAATGTTGAGGATGTTCCTGATGGTGAGGAATTCACCGTTGTCTTCAACCCTGAAGTGGAGGGTTACAAGTTCAGGGTCAGAGTGGTTCCTGAGGACAACTCATCACCAACAGTTGATGTTGCTGGTGTTGAGGCCTGTGTCAAACGTAAGTCTTTGCAACTCATAATAAAACTAAGGCAGAATCTGTTTATCTGCTAGTTGAGAAGACCATCATACACCTGAGGCCATAGTGGTCTTCCATATTTCACTGTGCATGCACTAAGCAAGCTGTCTAATGAGGAAACCCCTTTAGTCATCAAAAGACCTAATGACTGGGACACTTGTGGACATTGTTGTGTGTTTTGATTGATGCACAGCTAAGTAATTTGTTGCCAAGTTGTTTGTTCAAGGAATTGATCAAAGGGCTGATCAAACAAAATCACTGCACTCCACTGATCCATATATTCAGTTGTTACAATAAATGTAGGTTTCAGACTGGTACACAGCCTGCAAATGCTTCTGCTTTAGATTCTGTCATGGTCTGTATGACATTTTTGTAACAGCGCAAGCAACCACATCACCTGCTCCTGGTACAAGTGTACCAACAGAGCCACGGACGACTGCACCACAGCCAGTTACAAGTGCACCAGTAACAACAGGACCAACTGAAGGCACCACTGCGGCTCCACCACCACCAGGCACCACTGCTGCTCCACACACACCAGGCACTACTGCTGCTCCACCACCACCAGGTACAACAGCAGCTCCACCACCACCAGGTACAACAGCAGCTCCACCACCACCAGGTACCACTGCTGCTCCACCACCACCAGGCACCACTGCTGCTCCACCACCACCAGGCACCACTGGCGCTCCACCACCACCAGGTACCACTGCTGCACCACCACCACCAGGCACCACTGCTGCTCCACCACCACCAGGTACCACAGCAGCTCCACCACCACCAGGCACCACTGGCGCTCCACCACCACCAGGTACCACTGCAGCTCCACCACCACCAGGCACCACAGCTGCTCCACCACCACCAGGCACAGGAGCTCCACCGCCACCAGGCACCACTGCTGCTCCACCACCACCAGGCACCACTGCAGCTCCACCACCACCTGGCACTACAGCAGCTCCACCACCACCAGGTACAACAGCAGCTCCACCACCACCAGGTACAACAGCAGCTCCACCACCACCAGGCACCACTGCAGCTCCACCACCACCAGGCACCACTGGCGCTCCACACCACCAGGTACCACTGCTGCACCACCACCACCAGGCACCACTGCTGCTCCACCACCACCAGGTACCACAGCAGCTCCACCACCACCAGGTACCACTGGCGCTCCACCACCACCAGGTACCACTGCAGCTCCACCACCACCAGGCACCACTGGCGCTCCACCACCACCAGGCACAACAGGAGCTCCACCGCCACCAGGCACCACTGCTGCTCCACCACCACCAGGCACCACTGCAGCTCCACCACCACCAGGCACCACTGCTGCTCCACCACCACCAGGCACCACTGGCGCTCCACCACCACCAGGCACAACAGGAGCTCCACCCCCACCAGGCACCACTGCTGCTCCACCACCACCAGGCACCACTGGCGCTCCACCACCACCAGGCACAACAGGAGCTCCACCACCACCAGGCACCACTGCTGCTCCACCACCACCAGGCACCACTGGCGCTCCACCACCACCAGGTACAACAGGAGCTCCACCCCCACCAGGCACCACTGCTGCTCCACCACCACCAGGCACCACTGCTGCTCACCACCACCAGGCACCACTGCTGCTCCACCACCACCAGGCACCACTGCTGCTCCACCACCACCAGGCACCACTGCTGCTCCACCACCACCAGGCACCACTGCTGCTCCACCACAACAGGTACCGATGCAGAAACAAACAAACAGTAGTACAAAACAATACAAGAAAATAAGGGAAAAAAAAACTTAAGAGCTGGTCTCTTTTTAAATTCAAGTCAAGTTATGTATATTGTAATTTTTTTTATTATTATTTTTCTTACATTTCAGCCTTTGTCTGTGAGGATGACATGCAACCCACAATACTTGACAACTTCAGGGTGGGACCAAGGGACGGCACACAACTGCCATCTCTTGAGAATCCATTTGAGGCTATTGAAGGTACAGATGATGAACCGTTCACATTTGAGGTCATTCTTAAAGAAGATGACGAGCCCGCTGAACTGCGCAGCATCACGCTCAAGATTGATGGTCCCGTCAAGAGAGTGCAAGTGGGTGTGATCAAGGATGTGGAGGATCAACCAGAAGAGGTGAGAAATGTATTTGAAATGGCACATACATAGACAGTCTAAAGATGAACAAAAATTGGTTGTTTTTAAGAAACTTCTTCAAATTTCATTTAGGTTTTTTTTTATACTTTGTGTGTGTGTGTGTGTCTATGTGTGTCTGTGTGTGTGTGTGTTCTGTTTTTTCCTTTTTCTCCTGATGTTGTTGTTGTTTCATTTTGTTACGATATTTTTGATCTTCTAAACTGTATTGTTTTTAGAAAATCAATGTTGAGGATGTTCCTGATGGTGAGGAATTCACCGTTGTCTTCAACCCTGAAGTGGAGGGTTACAAGTTCAGGGTCAGAGTGGTTCCTGAGGACAACTCATCACCAACAGTTGATGTTGCTGGTGTTGAGGCCTGTGTCAAACGTAAGACTTTGCAACTCATAATAACAACTAAGGCAGAATCTGTTTATCTGCTAGTTGAGAAGACCATCATACACCTGAGGCCAATAGTGGTCTTCCATATTTCACTGTGCATGCACTAAGCAAGCTGTCTAATGAGGAAACCCCTTTAGTCATCAAAAGACCTAATGACTGGGACACTTGTGGACTTGTGTGTGTGATCAATGCACAGCTAAGTAATTTGTTGCCAAGTTGTTTGTTCAAGGAATTGATCAAAGGGCTGATCAAACAAAATCACTGCACTCCACTGATCCATATATTCAGTTGTTACAATAAATGTAGGTTTCAGACTGGTACACAGCCTGCAAATGCTTCTGCTTTAGATTCTGTCATGGTCTGTGTGACATTTTTGTAACAGCGCAAGCAACCACATCACCTGCTCCTGGTACAAGTGTACCAACAGAGCCACGGACGACTGCACCACAGCCAGTTACAAGTGCTCCAGTAACAACAGGACCAACTGAAGGCACCACTGCAGCTCCACCACCACCAGGCACCACTGCAGCTCCACCACCACCAGGCACCACTGGTGCTCCACCACCACCAGGTACCACTGGTGCTCCACCACCACCAGGCACCACTGCTGCTCCACCACCACCAGGTACAACAGCAGCTCCACCACCACCAGGCACCACTGCTGCTCCACCACCACCAGGTACAACAGCAGCTCCACCACCACCAGGCACCACTGCTGCTCCACCACCACCAGGTACAACAGCAGCTCCACCACCACCAGGAACCACTGCTGCTCCACCACCACCAGGCACCACTATTGCTCCCCACCACCAGGTACAACAGCAGCTCCACCACCACCAGGCACCACTGCTGCTCCACCACCACCAGGTACAACAGCAGCTCCACCACCACCAGGAACCACTGCTGCTCCACCACCACCAGGCACCACTATTGCTCCACCACACCAGGTACAACAGCAGCTCCACCACCACCAGGCACCACTGGCGCTCCTCCACCACACCAGGCACCACTGCTGCTCCACCACCACCAGGTACCACTGCTGCTCCACCACCACCAGGTACAACAGCAGCTCCACCACCACCAGGCACTACTGCTGCTCCACCACCACCAGGCACCACTATTGCTCCACCACCACCAGGTACAACAGCAGCTCCACCACCACCAGGCACCACTGGCGCTCCACCACCACCAGGCACGACTGCTGCTCCACCACCACCAGGTACCAATGCTGCTCCACCACCACCAAAAACCATTGCAGCCCCCGTCTCTCTCTCTTCTCTCTCTGTCTCTCTCTCTGATTGTCTATTTCCTTTACTTAAATGTTGACAAACCCCAACCACCTACAAATCAACACTGGAAGTTATCAATAGCCAAACAACATACAAGTAAGAGAAAAAAAAAAAAAAAATGAAGACAAAAGTGTCTGCCTCAACCAGGCACCACTGCACCTCCACCACCACCAGGCACCACTGCTGCTCCACCACCACCTGGCACTACCGCAGCTCCACCACCACCAGGCACAACAGCAGCTCCACCACCACCAGGCACAACACCAGCTCCACCACCACAGCAACCACTGCTGCTCCACCACCACCAGGCACCACTGCAGCTCCACCACCACCAGGCACCACTGCTGCTCCACCACCACCAGGCACCACAGCACCACCACCACCAGGCACCACTGCTGCTCCACCACCACCAGGCACCACAGCACCTCCACCACCACCAGGCACCACTGCTGCTCCACCACCACCAGGCACAACAGCAGCTCCACCACCACCAGGCACCACTGCTGCTCCACCACCACCTGGCACCACTGGCGCTCCACCTCCACCAGGTACAACGGCAGCTCCACCACCACCAGGCACCACTGCTGCTCCACCACCACCAGGCACCACTGGCGCTCCACCACCACCAGGTACTACAGCAGCTCCACCACCACCAGGCACCACTGCTGCTCCACCACCACCTGGCACTACAGCAGCTCCACCACCACCAGGTACAACAGCAGCTCCACCACCACCAGGTACCACTGCTGCTCCACCACCACCAGGCACCACTGGCGCTCCACCACCACCTGGCACCACTGGCGCTCCACCACCACCAGGTACAACAGCAGCTCCACCACCACCAGCAACCACTGCTGCTCCACCACCACCAGGCACGACTGCTGCTCCACCGCCACCAGGCACGACTGCTGCTCCACCGCCACCAGGCACCACAGCAGCTCCACCACCACCAGGCACTACTGGCGCTCCACCACCACCAGGTACCACTGCAGCTCCACCACCACCAGGCACCACTGGCGCTCCACCACCACCAGGCACCACTGCAGCTCCACCACCACCAGGCACCACAGCTGCTCCACCGCCACCAGGCACGACTGCTGCTCCACCGCCACCAGGCACCACAGCAGCTCCACCACCACCAGGCACTACTGGCGCTCCACCACCACCAGGTACCACTGCAGCTCCACCACCACCAGGCACCACTGGCGCTCCACCACCACCAGGCACCACTGCAGCTCCACCACCACCAGGCACCACAGCTGCTCCACCACCACCAGGCACCACTGCAGCTCCACCACCACCAGGCACTACTGGCGCTCCACCACCACCAGGCACAACAGGAGCTCCACCACCACCAGGCACCACAGCTGCTCCACCACCACCAGGCACCACTGCAGCTCCACCACCACCAGGCACCACTGCTGCTCCACCACCACCAGGCACCACTGCAGCTCCACCAACAACAGGTACCGATGCAGAAACAAACAAACAGTAGTACAAAACAATACAAGAAAATAAGGGAAAAAAAAACTTAAGAGCTGGTCTCTTTTTAAATTCAAGTCAAGTTATGTATATTGTAATTTTTTTTATTATTATTTTTCTTACATTTCAGCCTTTGTCTGTGAGGATGACATGCAACCCACAATACTTGACAACTTCAGGGTGGGACCAAGGGACGGCACACAACTGCCATCTCTTGAGAATCCATTTGAGGCTATTGAAGGTACAGATGATGAACCGTTCACATTTGAGGTCATTCTTAAAGAAGATGACGAGCCCGCTGAACTGCGCAGCATCACGCTCAAGATTGATGGTCCCGTCAAGAGAGTGCAAGTGGGTGTGATCAAGGATGTGGAGGATCAACCAGAAGAGGTGAGAAATGTATTTGAAATGGCACATACATAGACAGTCTAAAGATGAACAAAAATTGGTTGGTTGTTTTTAAGAAACTTCTTCAAATTTCATTTAGGTTTTTATTTTTATACTTTGTGTGTGTGTGTGTGTCTGTGTGTGTGTGTGTTCTGTTTTTTCCTTTTTCTCCTGATGTTGTTGTTGTTTCATTTTGTTACGATATTTTTGATCTTCTAAACTGTATTGTTTTTAGAAAATCAATGTTGAGGATGTTCCTGATGGTGAGGAATTCACCGTTGTCTTCAACCCTGAAGTGGAGGGTTACAAGTTCAGGGTCAGAGTGGTTCCTGAGGACAACTCATCACCAACAGTTGATGTTGCTGGTGTTGAGGCCTGTGTCAAACGTAAGTCTTTGCAACTCATAATAACAACTAAGGCAGAATCTGTTTATCTGCTAGTTGAGAAGACCATCATACACCTGAGGCCAATAGTGGTCTTCCATATTTCACTGTGCATGCACTAAGCAAGCTGTCTAATGAGGAAACCCCTTTAGTCATCAAAAGACCTAATGACTGGGACACTTGTGGACATTGTTGTGTGTGTTGATTGATGCACAGCTAAGTAATTTGTTGCCAAGTTGTTTGTTCAAGGAATTGATCAAAGGGCTGATCAAACAAAATCACTGCACTCCACTGATCCATATATTCAGTTGTTACAATAAATGTAGGTTTCAGACTGGTACACAGCCTGCAAATGCTTCTGCTTTAGATTCTGTCATGGTCTGTATGACATTTTTGTAACAGCGCAAGCAACCACATCACCTGCTCCTGGTACAAGTGTACCAACAGAGCCACGGACGACTGCACCACAGCCAGTTACAAGTGCACCAGTAACAACAGGACCAACTGAAGGCACCACTGCGGCTCCACCACCACCAGGCACCACTGCTGCTCCACCACCACCAGGCACTACTGCTGCTCCACCACCACCAGGTACAACAGCAGCTCCACCACCACCAGGTACAACAGCAGCTCCACCACCACCTACCACTGCTGCCCCCACCACCAGGCACCACTGCTCCACCACCACCAGGCACCACTGGCGCTCCACCACCACCAGGTACCACTGCTGCACCACCACCACCAGGCACCACTGCTGCTCCACCACCACCAGGTACCACAGCAGCTCCACCACCACCAGGCACCACTGGCGCTCCACCACCACCAGGTACCACTGCAGCTCCACCACCACCAGGCACCACAGCTGCTCCACCACCACCAGGCACAACAGGAGCTCCACCGCCACCAGGCACCACTGCTGCTCCACCACCACCAGGCACCACTGCAGCTCCACCACCACCTGGCACTACAGCAGCTCCACCACCACCAGGTACAACAGCAGCTCCACCACCACCAGGCACCACTGCTGCTCCACCACCACCAGGCACCACTGCAGCTCCACCACCACCAGGTACAACAGCAGCTCCACCACCACCAGGTACAACAGCAGCTCCACCACCACCAGGCACCACTGCAGCTCCACCACCACCAGGCACCACTGGCGCTCCACCACCACCAGGTACCACTGCTGCACCACCACCACCAGGCACCACTGCTGCTCCACCACCACCAGGTACCACAGCAGCTCCACCACCACCAGGTACCACTGGCGCTCCACCACCACCAGGTACCACTGCAGCTCCACCACCACCAGGCACCACTGGCGCTCCACCACCACCAGGCACAACAGGAGCTCCACCGCCACCAGGCACCACTGCTGCTCCACCACCACCAGGCACCACTGCAGCTCCACCACCACCAGGCACCACTGCTGCTCCACCACCACCAGGCACCACTGGCGCTCCACCACCACCAGGCACAACAGGAGCTCCACCCCCACCAGGCACCACTGCTGCTCCACCACCACCAGGCACCACTGGCGCTCCACCACCACCAGGCACAACAGGAGCTCCACCACCACCAGGCACCACTGCTGCTCCACCACCACCAGGCACCACTGGCGCTCCACCACCACCAGGTACAACAGGAGCTCCACCCCCACCAGGCACCACTGCTGCTCCACCACCACCAGGCACCACTGCTGCTCCACCACCACCAGGCACCACTGCTGCTCCACCACCACAGGTACAACAGGAGCTCCACCCCCCAGGCACCACTGCTGCTCCACCACCACCAGGCACCACAGCTGCTCCACCACCACCAGGCACCACTGCTGCTCCACCAACAACAGGTACCGATGCAGAAACAAACAGTAGTACAAAACAATACAAGAAAATAAGGGAAAACAAAACTTAAGAGCTGGTCTCTTTTTAAATTCAAGTCAAGTTATGTATATTGTAATTTTTTTTTATTATATTTTTCTTACATTTCAGCCTTTGTCTGTGAGGATGACATGCAACCCACAATACTTGACAACTTCAGGGTGGGACCAAGGGACGGCACACAACTGCCATCTCTTGAGAATCCATTTGAGGCTATTGAAGGTACAGATGATGAACCGTTCACATTTGAGGTCATTCTTAAAGAAGATGACGAGCCCGCTGAACTGCGCAGCATCACGCTCAAGATTGATGGTCCCGTCAAGAGAGTGCAAGTGGGTGTGATCAAGGATGTGGAGGATCAACCAGAAGAGGTGAGAAATGTATTTGAAATGGCACATACATAGACAGTCTAAAGATGAACAAAAATTGGTTGGTTGTTTTTAAGAAACTTCTTCAAATTTCATTTAGGTTTTTATTTTTATACTTTGTGTGTGTGTGTGTGTCTATGTGTGTCTGTGTGTGTGTGTGTTCTGTTTTTTCCTTTTTCTCCTGATGTTGTTGTTTCATTTTGTTACGATATTTTTGATCTTCTAAACTGTATTGTTTTTAGAAAATCAATGTTGAGGATGTTCCTGATGGTGAGGAATTCACCGTTGTCTTCAACCCTGAAGTGGAGGGTTACAAGTTCAGGGTCAGAGTGGTTCCTGAGGACAACTCATCACCAACAGTTGATGTTGCTGGTGTTGAGGCCTGTGTCAAACGTAAGACTTTGCAACTCATAATAACAACTAAGGCAGAATCTGTTTATCTGCTAGTTGAGAAGACCATCATACACCTGAGGCCAATAGTGGTCTTCCATATTTCACTGTGCATGCACTAAGCAAGCTGTCTAATGAGGAAACCCCTTTAGTCATCAAAAGACCTAATGACTGGGACACTTGTGGACTTGTGTGTGTTGATCAATGCACAGCTAAGTAATTTGTTGCCAAGTTGTTTGTTCAAGGAATTGATCAAAGGGCTGATCAAACAAAATCACTGCACTCCACTGATCCATATATTCAGTTGTTACAATAAATGTAGGTTTCAGACTGGTACACAGCCTGCAAATGCTTCTGCTTTAGATTCTGTCATGGTCTGTGTGACATTTTTGTAACAGCGCAAGCAACCACATCACCTGCTCCTGGTACAAGTGTACCAACAGAGCCACGGACGACTGCACCACAGCCAGTTACAAGTGCTCCAGTAACAACAGGACCAACTGAAGGCACCACTGCAGCTCCACCACCACCAGGCACCACTGCAGCTCCACCACCACCAGGCACCACTGGTGCTCCACCACCACCAGGTACCACTGGTGCTCCACCACCACCAGGCACCACTGCTGCTCCACCACCACCAGGTACAACAGCAGCTCCACCACCACCAGGCACCACTGCTGCTCCACCACCACCAGGTACAACAGCAGCTCCACCACCACCAGGCACCACTGCTGCTCCACCACCACCAGGTACAACAGCAGCTCCACCACCACCAGGAACCACTGCTGCTCCACCACCACCAGGCACCACTATTGCTCCACCACCACCAGGTACAACAGCAGCTCCACCACCACCAGGCACCACTGCTGCTCCACCACCACCAGGTACAACAGCAGCTCCACCACCACCAGGAACCACTGCTGCTCCACCACCACCAGGCACCACTATTGCTCCACCACCACCAGGTACAACAGCAGCTCCACCACCACCAGGCACCACTGGCGCTCCTCCACCACCACCAGGCACCACTGCTGCTCCACCACCACCAGGTACCACTGCTGCTCCACCACCACCAGGTACAACAGCAGCTCCACCACCACCAGGCACTACTGCTGCTCCACCACCACCAGGCACCACTATTGCTCCACCACCACCAGGTACAACAGCAGCTCCACCACCACCAGGCACCACTGGCGCTCCACCACCACCAGGCACGACTGCTGCTCCACCACCACCAGGTACCAATGCTGCTCCACCACCACCAAAAACCATTGCAGCCCCCGTCTCTCTCTCTTTCTCTCTCTGTCTCTCTCTCTGATTGTCTATTTCCTTTACTTAAATGTTGACAAACCCCAACCACCTACAAATCAACACTGGAAGTTATCAATAGCCAAACAACATACAAGTAAGAGAAAACAAACAAACAAAAAAACTGAAGACAAAAGTGTCTGCCTCAACCAGGCACCACTGCACCTCCACCACCACCAGGCACCACTGCTGCTCCACCACCACCTGGCACTACCGCAGCTCCACCACCACCAGGCACAACAGCAGCTCCACCACCACCAGGCACAACACCAGCTCCACCACCACCAGCAACCACTGCTGCTCCACCACCACCAGGCACCACTGCAGCTCCACCACCACCAGGCACCACTGCTGCTCCACCACCACCAGGCACCACAGCACCACCACCACCAGGCACCACTGCTGCTCCACCACCACCAGGCACCACAGCACCTCCACCACCACCAGGCACCACTGCTGCTCCACCACCACCAGGCACAACAGCAGCTCCACCACCACCAGGCACCACTGCTGCTCCACCACCACCTGGCACCACTGGCGCTCCACCTCCACCAGGTACAACGGCAGCTCCACCACCACCAGGCACCACTGCTGCTCCACCACCACCAGGCACCACTGGCGCTCCACCACCACCAGGTACTACAGCAGCTCCACCACCACCAGGCACCACTGCTGCTCCACCACCACCTGGCACTACAGCAGCTCCACCACCACCAGGTACAACAGCAGCTCCACCACCACCAGGTACCACTGCTGCTCCACCACCACCAGGCACCACTGGCGCTCCACCACCACCTGGCACCACTGGCGCTCCACCACCACCAGGTACAACAGCAGCTCCACCACCACCAGCAACCACTGCTGCTCCACCACCACCACAGGCACGACTGCTGCTCCACCGCCACCAGGCACGACTGCTGCTCCACCGCCACCAGGCACCACAGCAGCTCCACCACCACCAGGCACTACTGGCGCTCCACCACCACCAGGTACCACTGCAGCTCCACCACCACCAGGCACCACTGGCGCTCCACCACCACCAGGCACCACTGCAGCTCCACCACCACCAGGCACCACAGCTGCTCCACCGCCACCAGGCACGACTGCTGCTCCACCGCCACCAGGCACCACAGCAGCTCCACCACCACCAGGCACTACTGGCGCTCCACCACCACCAGGTACCACTGCAGCTCCACCACCACCAGGCACCACTGGCGCTCCACCACCACCAGGCACCACTGCAGCTCCACCACCACCAGGCACCACAGCTGCTCCACCACCACCAGGCACCACTGCAGCTCCACCACCACCAGGCACTACTGGCGCTCCACCACCACCAGGCACAACAGGAGCTCCACCACCACCAGGCACCACAGCTGCTCCACCACCACCAGGCACCACTGCAGCTCCACCACCACCAGGCACCACTGCTGCTCCACCACCACCAGGCACCACTGCTGCTCCACCACCACCAGGCACCACTGCTGCTCCACCACCACCAGGCACTACTGGCGCTCCACCACCACCAGGCACAACAGGAGCTCCACCACCACCAGGCACCACTGCTGCTCCACCACCACCAGGCACCACTGCTGCTCCACCACCACCAGGCACCACTGCTGCTCCACCAACAACAGGTACCGATGCAGAAACAAACAAACAGTAGTACAAAACAATACAAGAAAATTAGGGAAAAAAAACTTAAGAGCTGGTCTCTTTTTTAAAATTCAAGTCAAGTTATGTATATTGTAAATTTTTTATTATTATTTTTCTTGCATTTCAGCCTTTGTCTGTGAGGATGACATGCAACCCACAACACTTGCCAACTTCAGGGTGGGACCAAGGGACGGCACACAACTGCCATCTCTTGAGAATCCATTTGAGGCTATTGAAGGTACAGATGATGAACCGTTCACATTTGAGGTCATTCTTAAAGAAGATGACGAGCCCGCTGAACTGCGCAGCATCACGCTCAAGATTGATGGTCCCGTCAAGAGAGTGCAAGTGGGTGTGATCAAGGATGTGGAGGATCAACCAGAAGAGGTGAGAAATGTATTTGAAATGGCACATACACAGACAGTCTAAAGATGAACAAAAATTGGTTGGTTGTTTTTAAGAAACTTCTTCAAATTTCATTTAGGTTTTCATTTTTATACTTTGTGTGTGTGTGTGTGTGTGTGTGTGTGTGTGTGTGTGTGTGTGTGTGTTCTGTTTTTGCCTTTTTCTCCTGATGTTGTTGTTTCATTTTGTCACCATATTTTTGATCTTCTAAACTGTATTGTTTTTAGAAAATCAATGTTGAGGATGTACCTGATGGTGAGGAATTCACCGTTGTCTTCAACCCTGAAGTGGAGGGTTACAAGTTCAGGGTCAGAGTGGTTCCTGAGGACAACTCATCACCAACAGTTGATGTTGCTGGTGTTGAGGCCTGTGTCAAACGTAAGACTTTGCAACTCATAATAACAACTAAGGCAGGATCAGCTAATCTGCTAGTTGAGAAGACCATCATACACCTGAAGCCAATAGTGGTCTTCCATATTTCACTGTGCATGCACTAAGCAAGCTCTCTAATGAGGAAACCCCTTTAGTCATCAAAAGACCTAATGACTGGGACACTTGTGGACATTGTTGTGTGTGTTGATTGATGCACAGCTAAGTAATTTGTTGCCAAGTTGTTTGTTCAAGGAATTGATCAAAGGGCTGATCAAACAAAATCACTGCACTCCACTGAACTTATGCATACATTTTGTTGTTACAGTAAATGTAGGTTTCAGCCTGGTACACAGCCTGCAAATGCTTCTGCTTTAGATTAGACTGTCATGGTCTGTGTGAAATTTTTGCAACAGCGCAAGCAACCACATCACCTGCTCCTGGTACAAGTGTACCAACAGAGCCACGCACGACTGCACCACAGCCAGTTACAAGTGCTCCAGTAACAACAGGACCAACTGAAGGCACCACTGCGGCTCCACCACCACCAGGCACCACTGCTGCTCCACCACCACCAGGCACCACTGCTGCTCCACCACCACCAGGTACAACAGCAGCTCCACCACCACCAGGCACCACTGCTGCTCCACCACCACCAGGCACCACTATTGCTCCACCACCACCAGGTACAACAGCAGCTCCACCACCACCAGGCACCACTGGCGCTCCACCACCACCAGGCACGACTGCTGCTCCACCACCACCAGGTACCAGTGCTGCTCCACCACCACCAAATACCATTGCAGCCCCCATCTCTCTCTCTCTCTCTCTCTCTCTCTCTCTGATTGTCTATTTCCTTTACTTAAATGTTTACAAACCACAACCACCTACAAATCAACACTGGGAGTAATCAATAGCCAAACAACATACAAGCAAGAGAAAACAAAGAAAAAAAAACTGAAGACAAAAGTGTCTGCCTCAACCAGGCACCACTGCACCTCCACCACCACCAGGCACCACTGTTGCTCCACCACCACCTGGCACTACCGCAGCTCCACCACCACCAGGTACAACAGCAGCTCCACCACCACCAGGCACCACTGCTGCTCCACCACCACCAGGTACAACAGCAGCTCCACCTCCACCAGGCACCACTGCTCCTCCACCACCACCAGGCACCACTGGCGCTCCACCACCACCAGGCACCACTGCTGCTCCACCCCCACCAGGCACCACAGCAGCTCCACCACCACCAGGCACCACTGGCGCTCCACCACCACCAGGCACCACTGCTGCTCCACCACCACCAGGCACCACTGGCGCTCCACCACCACCAGGCACCACTGCTGCTCCACCACCACCAGGTACCACAGCTGCTCCACCACCACCAGGTACCAATGCTGCTCCACCACCACCAAATACCATTGCAGTCCCTGTCTCTCTCTCTCTTTCTCTGTCTCTCTCCCTCTCTCCCTCCCTCTCTCTCTCTCTCTCTCTCTCTCTGATTGTCTATTTCCTTTACTTAAACGTTGACAAACGCCAACCACCTACAAATCAACACTGGAAGTAATTAATAGCCAAACAACAGACAAGCAAGAGAAAACAAAGAAAAACAAAACTGATTCAAAAGTGTCTGCCTCAACCAGGCACCACTGCACCTCCACCACCACCTGGCACTACAGCAGCTCCACCACCACCAGGCACAACAGCAGCTCCACCACCACCAGGCACCACTGCTGCTCCACCACCACCTGGCACTACAGCAGCTCCACCACCACCACCAGGAACCACTGCTGCTCCACCACCACCTGGCACTACAGCAGCTCCACCACCACCACCAGGCACAACAGCAGCTCCACCACCACCAGGCACAACAGCAGCTCCACCACCACCAGCAACCACTGCTACTCCACCACCACCAGGCACCACTGCAGCTCCACCACCACCAGGCACCACTGCTGCTCCACCACCACCAGGCACCACTGCTGCCCCACCACCACCAGGCACCACAGCACCTCCACCACCACCAGGCACCACTGCTGCTCCACCACCACCAGGCACAACAGCAGCTCCACCACCACCAGGCACAACAGGAGCTCCACCACCACCAGGCACCACTGCTGCTCCACCAACAACAGGTACCAATGCAGAAACAGACAAACAGTAGTACAAAACAGTACAAGAAAATAAGGAAAAAAAACAAACTTAAGAGCTGGTCTTTTTTTAAATTCAAGTCAAGTTATGTATATTGTAATTTTTTTTATTATTATTTTTCTTACATTTCAGCCTTTGTCTGTGAGGATGACATGCAACCCACAATACTTGACAACTTCAGGGTGGGACCAAGGGACGGCACACAACTGCCATCTCTTGAGAATCCGTTTGAGGCCATTGAAGGTACAGATGATGAACCGTTCACATTTGAGGTCATTCTTAAAGAAGATGATGAGCCCGCTGAACTGCGCAGCATCACGCTCAAGATTGATGGTCCCGTCAAGAGAGTGCAAGTGGGTGTGATCAAGGATGTGGAGGATCAACCAGAAGAGGTGAGAAATGTATTTGAAATGGCACATATACAGACAGTCTAAAGATGAACAAAAATTGGTTGGTTGTTTTTAAGAAGCTTCTTCAAATTTCATTTAGGTTTTCATTTTTATACTTTGTGTGTGTGTGTGTATGTGTGTTCTGTTTTTGCCTTTTTCTCCTGATGTTGTTGTTTCATTTTGTTACGATATTTTTGATCTTCTAAACTGTATTGTTTTTAGAAAATCAATGTTGAGGATGTTCCTGATGGTGAGGAATTCACCGTTGTCTTCAACCCTGAAGTGGAGGGTTACAAGTTCAGGGTCAGAGTGGTTCCTGAGGACAACTCATCACCAACAGTTGATGTTGCTGGTGTTGAGGCTTGTGTCAAACGTAAGACTTTGCAACTCATAATAACAACTAAGGCAGAATCTGTTTATCTGCTAGTTGAGAAGACCACTACACACCTGAGGCCAATAGTGGTCTTCCTGATTCCACTGTGCATGCATTAAGCAAGCTGTCTAATGAGGAAACCCCTTTAGTCATCTGAAGACTCAATGACTGTAACACTTGTGAACATCGTCATGTTTGTTGATCAATGCTCAGCAAAGTTATTTGTTGCTAAGTTATTTGTTCAAGGAATTGACTTAAGGCCTGATCAAAGAAAATCACTGGACTCCACTGAACTTATACATATATTTAGTTGTTACAGTAAATGTTAGTTTCAGCCTGGTACACAGCCTGCAAATGCTTCTGCTTTAGATTCTGTCATGGTCTGTGTGAAATTTCTGTAACAGCGCAAGCAACCACATCACCTGCTCCTGGTACAAGTGTACCAACAGAGCCACGGACGACTGCACCACAGCCAGTTACAAGTGCTCCAGTAACAACAGGACCAACTGAAGGCACCACTGCGGCTCCACCACCACCAGGCACCACTGCTGCTCCACCACCACCACCAGGCACCACTGCTGCTCCACCACCACCAGGCACCACTGCTGCTCCACCACCACCTCCAGGCACCACTGCCACTACTGCAGGTGAAAAATATGATTTTGTGTTTGACTGTGTAAGAGAGACTACATAAGCCTATTTTACTTCATTGTTGATCAGAGTGTAGTTTTTTTCTATACTTAACGGCACTTAAAACCAGTGGTTGCCCTTAGGAAGTTCTGCTGTATAACTAACTGGGCCATGGTTGGACTAAAGCATACAGTATTTTTGCTTCTCACATACTTTATAAAAAATCGTATGTTCTGTTTATTTCAGTGCCAGTGACAGTCTGTGCTGAAGACATGGTGCCCACTTCTCCAAATGAAGAGTATTATGACACAGAAGACCTGCCTGGCAACAAAGTTCTGCAGGTGACAGACTTCCCTGATGATGTCTATGTGGACAGTGTGCCAACAGATCAGAATGAAGATGGACAGCCAGACACAGAAGTATTTGTTCCCGAGGAGGTGAGTGACTGCACTTGGTGTTGTAATGACAGCGGCATGGACTATGATGGAGCACATATCATCCTTACATCTGCACAAATAACTCATTTATTTATTTATTTATTTATCTGTGTGTGTGACCACATACGTTTAAGCCTAGGGTAATTAACATATTTTGTCTATACCGTACACAGAGATTCCCTGTTCTTTTGGTTCTCTCCCTACAACCCACAATTTCAGTTTGGGCCACTGCATGAAAGAACCAGGCAAAACGTACAGTTGTTTAATCGTTGTTTTGCAATAGAGACTAGTCTGGCGACACGCCTCCTTGGAGAGATCTAAAAATGTTCACATCTGCGTTGGAGAGCAGATGACAATTGATTGTTGGTCAGGGAATTGAGTTCCTGCATAACTTATCTGGTACAACTTGTCTTTAGGTTACAAAGGTCTCAGAGAATTGCTGTTAACTGTTGTAATGCACAGCAGACAAATTTCAATCAAAATTTGTTTCCGTTTCCAGAAGAACGCCGAAGGAGTTGTGACTCTGCAACCTGGCGAGCGATATGTTCTCATCACAGAAACTACAGGTGAGTTTCTGGCATGAACTCTACATTCCTTGCTCTTTATTGCTGATTTCAATTTAAGCATTATATTAGCTTGCAGCTTCAGTGTCTTTGTTGCTTGTTGACTCAAAACTCTAAATGCCTACTCATCACTCCAGCACTGAATATACATTCACATTAAAAAAATATTTGAGGGTAGACTGTGTAATTTACCCTGAGAAAGAAACGTACAAGTATGTGCAAACACACTGTTATTACTTTTTCTATTGCATAACTTAACTATTGATGCTATTTTTTCTCCCCCCAAAGAAACAACAGTGACGACACCAGGCCAGCCTGCTGGAACACAACCTGTAGATGATCTAGGTAAGCATACTAATTATTGCAACTGCTGTGTGAGGTAATGGAAGTGTGTGTGCGTGTGACACAGTATTACACCAGCCCTAACCTACTGGTACAGACCTCAGACACAAAAAAGCCACAAAAAAATGTGTTTTGAAAAAAACTGTCCAACTGTGCAAAATGCACAGTGAACTCTGTCACTGTTACAGAATTTTCAGCATCTGTGAAACCCCCTTTAATTAAAAGCCATGCAGAGCCTGATCTCCCAACTCGGTTAGCATTTTGACATTTACAAGTGAGGGTGATTGCAGTCTCTAGCACAACACAAGCTAGGCACTGTTGTGGTGTCTTGCTCGCTGACCAAAAGCTCAATGAAGTCACCACAAGCTCACACTCTGGTTTATAAGGGTCTTCACAGTGCTGAAAACTGTAAACGTGACAGAGTTGACTGCATTTTGCACAGTTGCTCGGTTTGTTTTTAAAAACACACTGGCTTTATGTGGCTTTCTGGAGATTGCAAAACTTTATTACATTGGACTGGTTTTGGTGCACAGGTTACACACTTTAAGCAAACACTTTTCTTACCATTGTTGCATGCTAGATGTACCTGGCTTTGACACTTGCAAGTATGATTGTAACTTGCAGTTGAAACACTGGACGATGTAGTGGAAACCACTGTAGGCGACGTAACTGTCACCATCTTCGAAGTACCAGAAGATGGTGTCCCTACACCAGTTTTTGTTGGCCCTACTGAAAGCATCTTGAAGGAATCTCAGGTAGGTATCCTCTGCACTCTTGTTTGTTTGTTAATGTTTCTTTTTGGGGTTTTTTCTCTTTCTTTGGCATGGAGTAAGGTCTGATTTCTCTCAAGCTCCATGTGAGCCATTTGGGATTCCCCGCCAACTTTTATGAAGACTCAGTCAAATATTTCAATGTCTGCTGTATTAATTCTGAAACAGGAAATGGGCTTTGTAACGGGACATTTTTAGAACTGTTGTTTATGCAGGATGGTTCTTGTTCTGTGTGTGTGTGTGTGTGTGTGTGTGTGTGTGTGTGTGTGTGTGTGTGTGTGTGTGTGTGTGTTTTGTTTTGTTTTGTTTGATTGAGGCTTCTTGTACTTTGTGGTATTTCTCACAACAGGGCTAATAAAAATTCTTCTTTTTTCAGTACTTTTTTGCATGTAAAGTATCATATTTTCCATCCTACAAATCAGCATTTTTTCTGCCACACCACGTTTCAGCAGGTTTTACCACTTCCGTTGCCTAGTCAAGTCCAGACTTTAACATCAAAACTTTCTGTATAGTTTCTGAGTCTGATCTCACAAATTGATGATCTCACTTTCCCAGCCTGAGCAGCCAGGAGACAACGCACCAGTTGAGACGTTTGGACCCACAGTGGTTACTATCAGCAAACGTCCAGCAGGAGAGCCTGAGCCAACAGAGATTGTTTTCTGCGAAAAACCAACCAGTAAGTAAAGATGTAACCATAGGTGAACTGTCCGTTGTGATAACTTTTCTGTCAGGACAGTTCATCATTCATTTTTTGTGGATGAACCTTTTTCTTGATGTTGTTTCTATTTTGTTGTTGTTGTTTCGGGGATTTTTTTGGTGGTTGTTTTTTTTTTTTTTTTTTGTACTTTGTTTTGTTTTGTTGGTTTTTTGTTGTTGTTGTTTTTTCTTTTTTTTCTTTTTTTGTTTGTTTTTTTGTTTTTTGGGGTTTTTTTTGTTTTTTGTTTTTTTGGGGGGGGGTGGAGGGAACACGTGCTGGGCTTCTCATATCTGTGGGAACTATAATAGGCAAATACCTGGATGACCGTAAAAGTAAAGGATATTTGTCTTGAATCTTGTCCACTGTTTGGTGCAGAAATGATAGAACATGTCTGCTGTGGTAAAAAAGTAATCTGAAAATAAATAAATTGTTCTGTCCAATGTCCGACATATATATATGTGAATCCCTGCACATGTATGTACACCTGTTGTTTAATTCAGTGTGCGTCTCTGGATTATTTATTTAATGTTCTAGCTTGCTTCTTCAGATTGCAAGTGTCTGTGAGATTTAAGTTTTTGCTTTAATTGTTAACAGCTCCAACAACTGCACCTACACCAACAACATCTGCCACAACTGCTCCAACAACCTCCGGACCACCTCCAACTACACGTAAGCATTTTATTATTATTGTATTATTATTATTAATAGTCTTGTTGATATTTCTGTAGTCACATCTTGTAAATCAGCAAAAGTATAAACATCTGTCTGTGCCTTTTCCACACCCATCTCTACATTATACACACACACACACACACACACACACACACACACACACACACACACACACACACACACACATGAAGCAAGTATGCACCAAAGTGCACTTCTCAATTTGTATGTTTCCTTTCTAGCATTCATCTGCAAGGAGGACATGGAACCTACAACACTTGCCAACTTCAGGGTGGGACCAAGGGACGGCACACAACTGCCATCTCTTGAGAATCCATTTGAGGCCATTGAGGGTACAGATGATGAACCGTTCACATTTGAGGTCATTCTTAAAGAAGATGACGAGCCCGCTGAACTGCGCAGCATCACGCTCAAGATTGATGGTCCCGTCAAGAGAGTGCAAGTGGGTGTGATCAAGGATGTGGAGGATCAACCAGAAGAGGTGAGAAATGTATTTGAAATGGCACAATTCTTTTTTAAAAAGCATTTGCTTGTTTATATCTAGCAAAGTTTTAGCAGTACGGGCCACAATGTTTTGTTTTTTGGTGTGTGTGTGTGTGTGTGTGTGTGTGTGTGTGTGTGTGTTTTGTTGTTGTTGCTGTTGTTGTCATTGTGGTTGGACCAAAGTCTGTGAGTTCGTCGCCTTGTTCCTTTGGGTTGGATGTTTTCTTGTTGATGTTGTTTTTGTTTCTTTGTTGGGATATTCTTATGTTTACCTCATAAAATCCATTGTTTTCTAGATAATGTTAGTGATGTTGTTGCTGTTTTATTTTGTTGTTACTTGTTTTATTTTTTACATTAATCTTCTAAACTGTATTGTTTTTAGAAAATCAATGTTGAGGATGTACCTGATGGTGAGGAGTTCACTGTTGTCTTCAACCCTGAAGTGGAGGGTTACAAGTTCAGGGTCAGAGTGGTTCCTGAGGACAACTCATCACCAGCAGTTGATGTTGCTGGCGTTGAGGCCTGTGTCAAACGTAAGACATTGTTAGAGCTATAAGGCAGTACTTTACAGGTACTCCACCATGTGAGAAGGGCACTGTATGTCCAAGGGCAATCATCTTCTGAAACAAGTAAATTCTCTGTGCATTAATTAACATTACTTTCACAGACTAGTATGGAGAATACATTACAGACGTGAATTTGAAAGGTTTCATGTTTGAGCAGATCTTTTTCCAGATTCCCTCACCTTTGAAATATTCGAACCCCGGCAGGAAGCGAAACATTTGTACTGGCTTTTTCCTTGTTTGCCCTGTCTTTGATGTCAGTCTTATGTTATCAAAAAGGATGCCAAACCCAATATCACCAACCAACCACTATCTTTGGCATCAGCTTAACAAGCTGACAAATCAACAAAAGAGAAGAATATCAGTGGTTAGGGATGGGTCAGTTTAAAAAGGCCTCTTGAGCCACCAAATACTGCTGTTGCCGATTCTCGTTATAGCGCGTGAACATGCGTGAACGTGCGCGGTTTTGGACCGAGACTGGCCTTGATAGACTCGGCGTGTGGGCTGCTCGAGTCACACACGATGCCGCACTACCACTGCGTTGCGATCGGCTGCCAAAATGGCTCGAGAAAATCAGATAAGCTGGAGAAATTCCCAGAGATGGTCTTACCTAATGGTGAGATCGTTCAGTTTGAGCCCTTTCCTTCAAAAGTTTCAGAGCCGAGACTCAGAAATTTGTGGATAAAAGCGATTCGAAGGCAGAACTTCTCCGCGTGGCAAGACCGAGTCTCTCGGTTGAAGCGACTGCCGATCTGCTTCAAGGGCTAAAGTGATAAGCTGCGCTTTTGTGTAGCCACTAAAACGTACGCCCCTGTCTTTCAGATATTTTTTCAGTTCAGGAACTTTCATTGATTTAATTTTATCGCGAACATCTTTGCCGGTCGAAACGCTCACGTTGCTCGCCATCGCATGCATAGCCCACATCATGGGGGACCGTTTGCGTCTCCGGCGATGGAGAGCACCCGACTCTGCGTAACCGGCAACCGCGGTATTCACCAGTTAGTGGCTAAAATTAATAACAGCTTCAAACTTTGTAACACCATATGAGTGCCTTTGCATGAGATTATGTTCACAGCCTGTGTGAAATTTCTATTACAGCACAAGAAACCACAACACCTGCTCCTGCTACATCTCCTAGCCCAGCACCTACCACTTCTGCTACCACTACTCCACGAGGTAAATAGCTGCATGACACTTCTTTTGTTTTTGCTATCATGAATGTTGTCTTTGTAGTCTTTGTCATTTGGTCATTTGAGGATTATTGTTAATTTCTGTCTGCATGTGTCTCTGTCTGTCTGTCTGTCCTGTCCATCTCTCTGATTTAACACGCCCACATGTGCGCGCACGCACACACACACACACACACACACACACACACACACCATCGCTTATACTAAAGCTATGTTCTTAATTTTATTCATTTACAGGAGAGACATGTGAAGACATGACGGAAATGACCTCTTTCTTGGTAACTCCTGACTCCATCGACGTACAGCCTGCTGGAGGCTCAGTATCTTTCACTGAGGATGGAATCGTCCTCAACTACCCGAGCTCCGCTGATGGAAATGTGGTCATTGAAGTGTACATGCCTGTCGAAGGAACACTGATTTTGACGAAACTGACCGGAGACTTCATCTCCTACCAGATCGAACTTCCTACCGAAGGCAATTCAGTGGCTGTGTCTGATGTTACAGGAGTGAGTACTTCTTGGTCTGCTATGGTTTAAACACTTTTTATTCTGGTGGAATATCCTAGTATAGAAAATCGTTATACAGTGGTCATGCAGTAAAGCATACCAAGTTAAATATGTATCAGAGTGCTCATATGAACCAAATCATTGACGGTGGCTGAGAGCATTGATAGCTATACAAGGAAAGAGGACAAAACCAGAAGGAAAGAAAGGGGAACAGCGTATACATCTGATTGTTTGCTATCACTGTAAAATGCAGTAGAGAGTGTGGATTGACGGAAGCAGTGAGCTGGTCTGCTTGAAATGGATGGTGTACATACAGCTCATCTTTGTGGCACTGTGTGTACATGCAGCTGCCTTACCATCTACATCAACACTTTCACTGTCAGTTTTGCCTTACTGAAATGCAGACCATTAACACATAATTGTTTTCAGAACACTACAGCTTGTCTGATCCTTCAGTGTGTTCAGAGTCAAGTGATAATTATAATCGCTGTGGTATAGTTTTGGCAAGAGGGTATGTTTGATAGGGTACGTACTTACTCTGTTGCCAAACTGGTATGTGACACCAGTTAAGAGCAACCCAGTACACATATTTCCAAATCTCTCACAAGTCTTCACCCTACTGACCATGACATCACTACCAGTTTTGCAGAATAATAGCGGAAAGTGCTCATATAGTTCAGCAACAGGGCACAGATTCTTGTGTCAGCCACTTATTTCAGAAGGGTTCACAATGGTGATACATATATTTATGCATTGCAGAAGAATGTACTGCTGCCTGGTGATGCTAGTATCTTCAAGGAAGAATATGATGAGGGATACATTGTCTTCAGCTTCCGTGTGACACCAGGCGTTGCTGGCACTATCACAGTAGAGAAACTCATTGTGTGCTCCATTCCACAAGGTCAGTTACATGTTCGGGCAGACCAGCATGAATCCATAAATGAGCAATATCATCTTGTAACTTCTGTACAGGTACTGTATGTGTTTTGTTTTTTTTGTTGTTGTTTGTGTTTTAATTTTTCTCGTTTGTTTTTGTGTTCTTGGTTTTCCTCTTCCTCTTTTTTCCAGTAATCCCTCTTGAATGGTTCATGTTTGTGCACGAAAATATGTGTCTGCACAACATTGCCCCTTTCAGTCTTCGTCCCCTTTCAGTTGCCCAGTAGGGGGTGCAAATCTACCCCAGTCATTTGCAACCCCCTGCAAATGACTGGGGTACATTTGCATCTCCTAGCACATAAACTGTACCAGCAGAGCTTTGATTATATCCATATTGTTTGTGGGTTGTCACCTTTGTGTTGAATTTGTAGTTACCTGTATTTGATTTTTATTTGATTCATTTCTGTATGCAGAGGATCTCTGTAGAATCAGCAAGGAGAACGTGGAGGCCGAGCTTGGCTTCAGCCTGACTGACAATGCTTTTGGTCTGACACGTGATGGACAGGAGATCGACCTGGGCCCACTCGTCTACATCACTGACGGCATCACCATCAAGGGATACTGCTACGAGTGGTAGGTTCAGCTTCCTTTGAAATACGGGGCAGCAGGTAACAGTGATCAAACAAATAAACAAAACAAAAAAGCAAATACTGTAACCCCCAAAAAGTAAATGAATAAATAAGGTGTGGTAGTGAATGGTCAGGCATGGCATCGGTGAGGTGTCAATTAACACATGGTAGGTCCTTGGATTATGAACCATCTTTGCTGATGCTTTACAGAACATGCAGCAGAGAAGCTCTTTAAAATGTTCTCCATCCAGCCAAGTGACTAGTTTCACAATTAACCACAGCATGTACAAAGGCTCTGTCCCATTTTGGGACATGCTGAACTTGAATTTACACACTTCTATTGTTCCCCACACAGTACGTTGAAATGTTGAGGTCATGCGATGTAACAAAGATTGTCTGATTTCCTTCATAGCGAGTGTAAGGGCAACAACGTCCTGGAATGCACCAAGGAGAACTGCGACACTTGCCCCACACTGGGACCATGGAGCGAATGCAGCGCCGAATGTGGAGCCGGCCAGCGTACAAGATCTACAGACGAGATCGGAGTACCCGACACATGCAACACCACCGAGACTGAAGACTGCTTCAGCCAGTGCACCAGTAAGTAACCCTGCATTGCCACGGTTCACCCTCTAGGGGTATTTGCATATAGTGTGAATGCACTACAGCACTACTCAGCATAGTGACTGCACAAGGTGAACTATATACTGAGTGTGGCTGCATTGGTATAGTTCACCATTTAGAGCCATTAACACCATATATAAATGCACCACAGCTGTTAAGCGATTGCACCATCCATTTCTCAAGGCAAACCTAACCTCGGAGGGTGAACTATACTGAGTGGCTTTGTTGGTATAGATCGCCCTCTAGTGCCACAGCCTTTGGTTTTTTTTTTTGTGTGTTTTTTTTTTTTCCCGAGTGTAAGTAACAGGAGACTTAAAGCTAGAAGGTAAGGAGAAAATACTTTTCTTATGTTCAAGTATCCTGATGTACACTGCTGGCAACCAGCTAGAACATACATTAACTACTGCTCAAATAGTCACTGATTTTATTTATTTATTTTTTTTAGGCAATAACTCTGACCACAGTGTAGCCTAACTTGTGCGTCAGAGGGTGCGTGCTTTGGTTTCTGCACAGGAATATCATGGCGTTGCATTTCTAATGTTGCTGTATCTCCTCCACAGCTACACCAGCACCATGTCTGTCTGCTTGGAGCGATTGGTCACCATGCCAGGGCTGTGTGCAGAGACGTACCCGCGACTGTACACCAGAGTGTGTAGCGGCCGGCACTTGCCCCGATGACTCCAGAACTCAAGAAACCAGGGCCTGCCCATGCACCACCACACCAACCACTCCAAGTGCGTACCTTAATTCTTTTTCATTATCTTTGCTGCTTTGCCTGTTGGTATTTCGTTTTATGTTATTATTGTTGTTCTTTTTTGTCCTGTTACTGTTTTGTGGGAAATCTTGGCTGCTTCCCACAGGGGAATCGCCCCGCCATGTGTACACCACAACCCACTTGGTTTGTCTGCATACATTGTGTGAACTTGTTTTTCCTTTCCAGATGAAAATGGATCTTTGGAATGTGCACTTGATGTTATATATATATATATATGTGTGTGTGTGTGTGTGTGTGTGTGTGTGTGTGTGTGTGTGTGTGTGTGTGTGTGTACAAAGCCAAGATAGGCACTGTAAACATCTCTCTCTGAAAAAATTGATTCAGTTTGATAAGGAAAAACTTTCCAACCAAATTCCAGCCCACCAGATCTTAACCCTGTGTCTCAGGATCCGCAACCGGGCAACTTAACTGAATGCATTTTTTAAAAGTTCTCACCACGTCTGTGTCCTCCGTACAGGAAGCACTCTCGAGTGCGCTGAGAATGAGGTGTTTGCCTGCCGCACCAACCGCATGGCCTGTGAGGAGACATGTGTTGCGTACCGCGCGGGTGAGAACGAGACCTGTGTAGAGCGAGATGACACTGACTGCGCCTGGGACTGCTACTGTGAGCTGGGAATGTACAGAAACTCAGAGGGCAAGTGTGTGCCAGACAGCGAGTGCAACTGCTACTTGGAGAACGGATCGCCAGTTCCTATTGGTTACATCTACTATCCAACTGCCTGCTATAAATGGTAAGTGAATAAACAGCTGACCAAACAAACATAAAAGCAAAAACAAAACAACAACCACTGCAAGCATGAAAGAGAGTTTAGTTTTTGTTTTTTGTGGGGTTTTTTTTGCAGTTTTGTTTGTAGTATGTTCTCTCTGTATTTGTACACTTCTGAAGTTTGCTTCTAAACTGAGAGGCTTCAGCAACCACTAACTGTTTATAGATTCATATGATATAAAAGACCTAGGAAAGTTTTTTCATCGTGATCTTGGTGATATTTCAGTGTTTCCATGTCTGTAAGCTGCCTGGTGATCAAGCATAATGGAAATGAGTTTTCACGACATCTAAAGAGAAAGGAAAAAGATTGAAGAGCTTGTTTCTGTTGGTGGTGGTGGTGTGTGGTTTTTGTTGTTGTTTGGAGGGGGGTGGGGGGGGGGGTTGCACAAAATTATACAACTAAATAATTGCATGTGTTGTTTGTGGTTCTGTAAAATTTTGCCAAATGTACGGTAGAGCATTTTTTGTGTGTAATGTTTCAGTATCTGTACTGAAGAGGGTGAAGAATGCGAGCACGATGACACATGTAAGTGTAACTCACACACACACACACACACACACACACACACACACACACACTGCCACCCGTCTGTATTTTTACGTATTTTCTATGATTTCAAATATGATAATTCGATAACCGCTGCTAAAATATTTAATGGTATCAAGTTTGTAGAAACTTGGGAAATTTGCTGCCGCCAAGCGATGTCCGTCATTTAGAGTGAGCTGGAAACACCATACAAAGAGAGAAAGCAGCCAGTGTGCAATTTGTTTAATTGCTGGACACTTCGAAGCACTGCAGATCAAACAGTGCAAGTTTTAAGGAAAAGGCTGAAGAATACAAAATGATCGTCATTGCAGGCTGTGAGGTTGGACAATGGGAAGACTGGTCTCCATGCTCAGCAACCTGCGGGCCTGGTGTCAAGTCAAGATCAAGGTAAACTCTTCATCTAACCCTGAAATAGTTTCACCCTCCACCCGTACCCCACAACTCTCCTCTGACCCTACCCTCCTTGACAGGATAATAAATGCAGTTTTAAATTCTGAAAAATTTGACTTTTCGCATCACTTGATACCCTGCAGTAAGTTTTTATGCTGAGTGTACCAATGAATGTGCGTGATTGACATGGGTTTTGTGTTGTGTTCAGTTCGCAGTGCTAAGAGACGAGCCAAGCAGTTGGGTAAAGCACCTGTAAAATACACATTATTTGATTATTATTATTATGGTGATTTCATTCGGAGTGATCACTTTACCAACTGTATGTTGCACCGCATATCAGTGTGTAATATACCCCACATTTCTCCTCTGACAGAGTTGTCAGTGGCAATTGCAATGATATCCCCGACGAAGAGACCGAAGTGTGTGACATCCCATGTGAATGCGAGGTGAGTGCATAAGGCCATCATCGCTGTTGGTGTCATCACAATGTGTATCGGCAACCAGCAACTGAACGGTTCAGTGATTACTGTTAGGAGAAAGACTTACGACAGGCTGTGTTGTTGTCACAGATTCACAGAACGTGCATGTTGGCATATTGGCGAACACTTACTAGGAAAGGCTTAATTATTTTTGACTGAAGCTTCTTGGTCATACGTGGAAAAAAAACCACAAATATGTACACTGAGAGAGCAACAATCAAACCTCTGTCCTACAATCCTGCCATTTCTGCGTGTGTACCAGATTCAGTAAAATGATAGTTGTATGTACATATATATATATATAAAAAATTCTGGTTTGTAGGATGGAGAGACAAGATACTTTGAGGAGTCCTGTGAAGAGGCTGTATGTATCATGGGCCAGTTCGAGGTCAACGAAATTGTCTGCGAAGAGGTTGAATACGACTGCAACAACGTGAGTATCATCTTCCCTCATCGACAGGAAACAACTGAAAAACAAAAACAGGAGATTCATAAGAGACAGCCATTGCTATTAGGAGTACACGCACCCAGCTTCATGTCTCTGGCTGGAAGATTTCATTCACATATTTCATTGTTCTTCCACGGTACTGTCCGCGTTTTTGACCACAGAACACACACTCAAACTTCTGCGTACGTGTACCCCAAACTGAAGGCAAAAAAAAAAAAAAAGTCTGTGGTCTGCATGCTTATGAGTTTGACATCACAGTCTGGTCAGGCAAATTGGTGATTTTTTCTTAGTCTCAATGTATTCAAGCCCAAGGCGCTTGCTAGGTAAACGTCAGCCTTTGATTGGCAAGAGCTTCTACACACAGCCATCTACGATCTTTACCTCCAGGACACACATGTGATGATTGACGACCCGGAGAATCCATGCTGCCAGATCTGTATCGAGATCAAGTATCCGTGCCGCCCAGTCCAGCAGGAGGTCATCTCACTCAACTACACCAGCCCTGTCCTCAACGCTGTTTGCGTATCCGAGCCCATCAGCATCAGCCGCTGTGAGGGATCATGCGCCCCAAGCTCTCAGACCATGCAGTACATGTGAGTGGAATACTGGATTTTATTATTGATAACACTGGAAGTGACTGAAGACGCGACGGGGATAGTTCAGGGGAGACTATCACTCCATTTGCATGAACAAACCGGAGTTGGTGTATAGGTTCTTGTTTCCCTTGCGTCTAGGTGCAATGACAGCAACAGGTTTGCCCTCATTAGTTGCGCGTGTGTGTGTGTGTTGATTTTTGTACGCTGTATTTTGTTAAATCTCAAAAACTGGAGTCTGTAAACAGATAAATATTGCAACATCTGCAGCATTTTTTTTTTCAAGAGCACAGATTTTTATTTATTCATTTATTTATTTATTTGGGGGGAAGAGGCCCGGGCTAACAAGACTACCAGCCGGTCCACTTCACTAAATTTGTGACCAACCTGCTGACTGTATTTTGCTTGTTTATTTGTTTATTTTACTGACTTTATTCCATTTTGACTTGCTCAACAGGACGGACAACAACGGCATCTTCCAACTCGTTGATGATGCAGGAAGCTGCGAGTGTTGTAAACCCAATGTTGTCACGCGTACTGTGGACTTTGACTGCGGTGGTGTGAAGGAGACGAGAGACGTGCCCGAGATCGCCAGCTGCGAGTGCATGGCATGCGCAGGCGGTGAGTAGCAGCGTTTTGCTGTGTTTTACTTTCAGTGAAGTGAGGGAGAGAGGTGGGGTCCAAAGGAACAGAACTCACTGATTTTCGCGTCTGCGACTGATTTTACTAGATGGAAGATGTGTATGAAATGGTTTAGTGCGGTTAGTTTTTGTACGTGTGTGTGTTTTTGTTTTTTTTTGTTGTTGTTTTTTGTAATACTTTGTTGAATTGATTTTGGGTTTTTTGATGGTTCCATGATATTTGAGTGTGTCACACATCTGTATTGTCATTTGGTAAAAGGACTGAAGCCCCATGGATTTGATAAACAGTTAGGCCTTTTTACCATTTGATGGTAGAGCTGTTGACATGCTGATTGTTGTGTCCGTTTGTGTTTGTTTTTTTTATGGAAAAGCATTCATAAAGTTATTAATATAATAATTCTGCATAGATGTTTAACTTTGGATTGTGAGGCGCCCGCATTGTTCCCAGTGTCTAATCAACAAGCAGCTTGGAAATGACAAACAGTATTATACACGCTGTGTCCTACATCCACTGCTCTTCTGAGAAAACAACAAAACAACTCTCAATTTGAATAAGATAACATAGACGATTTCTTTTCTTATTGACATAAGCAAAACAAATGAAACAAATGCACCCCCCCCCCCCAAAAAAAAAAGGAATTTGAAAGAAAAACTTGTAACTTTGTAACTTTTGCAACACCAGAAGCGATTTCATACATACTCTACTCGAGGCTGTGTCAAGTTTCGTGTCCGAGAGAGAGAGAGAGAGAGAGATAGAAATGTCACGGTTAAATCTAACAATCCAAATCCCGTTGTATCCAAACCCCGTTGCCCTGTCTTGATGGCGAGTACAATGCATGCTAGTTCAGTCGTGTGTCCCGGCATGCGAAACAGGCAGGATCACTTGCTTCAGACTTGTTTTTGTATTACTTCAGGAGTTTTCTGCTGGTAATTATTTGAATTTTCACACTAATTGAACCGGGGAGGCTGCCGCCTCTGTAGTTTTTCCTTTCCTTGATTAATTGCAGAAATAGCATAATTTTCTCCCCCATTTTTTGTGCGTTTCTGGGAACACAGTGCGTTAGCCTCACACAAGCTCCCTGTCGTGTTTCAGGCATCTAATGTGTCCTCCTGTGATCCGCAGGGGGGGCCAGTGAGGCCGCGAACGCATTCGCATAACCTACGACTCTCCCGACCACACCACTGACCACCACCATCTCCTCTTCGACTGACGACGCTTCGACTCACTACTGGATTTGTTCTCTGACTTCTATGCAACGAATTGACTGTTAGTGTGAAAAAGTGCTTAGTAATGTTACGTACATAGTGTGATCTGCTAAATGCAGACTGATTTTCACGTGAACTGTGATTGTAGAATTGTGAACTGTTGTCAGAGAACAATAAATATGCATAAAATGTAAGATTGCTTTTGTTGTTTTTTTGTGCTGGTTTATGTCTTGTGTGTGTGTGTGTGTGTGTGTGTGTGTGTGTGTGTGTGTGTGTGTGTGTGTGTGTGTGTGAAACCTACCGGCGGTTCACGATCAGTGCCGGCCTTCACACACACACACACACACACACACACACACACACACACACACACTCTCTCTCTCTCTCTCTCTCTCTCTCTCTGGGGCCACACGCACACACTGACTCGCTCTCACACACACACACACACACACACACACACACACACTCACTCACTCACTCACTCTCTCTCTCTCTCTCTCTCTCTGGGGCCACACACACACTCGCTCACACACACACACACACGCAGACGCACTGACACGGGCTGTGACTGGCGCGATCAAATCAAAGTCGGCGAGAGACTGATGCAACAAGTGCAGGAAATACCAGCACCTTTTCAGTTGAAACGTTTCATGTTTTTTGCCATATTCTCTTTTTCCATTGTCACGCACACACAAAGTACACATTCCTTTTCTGTTTATTCCCTTCATTTGTACACTTGTCACACACACACACACACACACACACACACACACACACACGCTGACACTGGAAGACAGCTTGGAAGACGCACGTACTAGTACGTGCACAAAACATCCACCAGTCACAATCAGTGAACTTACGAGACTATCAGCAATCCGGCGCTAGGCTGGAACGAAAAGGCCGTAGTCAGTGCAGTTAATTACATACAGCTTACATGATTAGTTCGAGTGGTTTGCCACGAAAGAAAACACAAGATGTTTCAATGTTTATGCCACGTGCATTCAGACTCTTACCTGTACTGAGTAGCATACATTTTCGGCGACATTTTATTTTTCTGGTGTAGCCGCGAATTAGTCCTTGTTGCTCGCGAGGCGTTAAGCCCGAAATAACTAACACTTTTCTGGTGGGACGACTAGTGACTTATGCACCCCCTAATGATTCTGTGCACTGCTAATGTGCACTGATCAGTTTTCAGAAAATGGTGCGCAGATCGGTTGAAAGGGCTTGATGATAAGAAGAAAATCATTCAAAGCATGTGCTCATGTTGCACTTGCAAATACTGACTTCGCAGACGGAGACGTTCCTGTGCGATCACTTTTTACGTGATCCAAGCAGAATGATATTTCACCCCCAAAAGTGAACAACGTAACTGTCAGCTGAGTGCACCGGCCGTGACGTATGAGTTCCAAGGCCAAATGCGGTTTGACTGAAATGACGCACTTTCTGCGCGTCCGTCTTTGACTGATGACGTAACTGGAGTGTGTCACAGTTTCTGTGGACCACTGAGTGGGTTACGGAAAGTCATAACTCACACTCCCGCTCTCTGTTTCATTACTATTTTCGGACGTAAAGCACTCGCAGTTAACTCACTGAAAATTGGCACTGGCGAGTGGTGTAAACTACGTGTAAAAGATCCCAGAACAGGCTATACCAACGCAGCACTACTAGTTACATACTCTCACGCCTCAAAAGACCATTCACACTTCCACTACGCCCACCAGCCAACGTCTAGTCTAGGGGGGGAGGAAAAAGCAGCAGCGACGTAAAGCGAAACACTGTACTGACTAGCGTGATCGAAGAGACGCGCACGCCGCGCGGTGTCGGTACACCCGCCAGCTGTGAATGAAGCCGAGTGACAGAGAGATCAGAGTTTGTGGCCGGACAGCCGGTGGGAGAGAAGCGATATAAAGGTATATGGCACGGAGCTGACGCAGAGTGTAACTGTGACTATGATGTGTGCGTGTGTGTGACCGGCGCTTGCGAGGTGGCAAAGCTCAGCGTTTTCTGCTGCAACGTTTGTGTCTACAACCGCTGCTTCTTCGCTCTTGTTCGGGTCCAGTTCACAAGTTTGAAAGTCACGCGTCTTTGGGACTTGGTGGACAGGTAGTGTTTCTTTGAGACTTGGTAGACTGTCCAGGTCTAGGAAGGAACTGGCAGTTCTCAGGTATACGCCGGCGTGACTTACCGGGAAGAAAACCTGTAAGGATGTAATGTTTGTGTTTTTCTCTGAGAGAAATGTGCAAAAGGTGAAAGAAAACTGAGAAGGAGTTTCCAAACTGCAAACAGAGTTCAGAAATTAAAAAAAATCATAAAATACAAGTCGCCGGCAAACATTTTCCAGTTAACAAGAAATCAGTTGCAGATACTCTACTTTTCTTACACTCTCCTCTACAAAACACAGTGTGCTGTCTTAATACGCCGGTTAGTGGGAGAAGACTCAATCATGGGGACCCTACAAGGGTGCCTCATTCTTCTGTTACTGTTTGGACTGGTACCATCCGGCACTACCCGACACCACAGTGACACAGGCAGCACCAGCAGAAGCAGCAGGCGAATGTCCCGGCTGTGGAGGGACTCTATCAGCGTTAGCCTGAGTCGGGATGGACTTCGCCAGCTCCGCATCGCCTACCGCGGGGTGCTCGCGCTGGAGACGTCACAGCTGCCTCCGCCCGTGACGTCGAATTCGACCTCGACCCAGAACGACACCCAACACGTGCCACCCGTGACGCGGCTTCTGCAGGTGACGGACGGGCGGCGCGTGGTTCAGACCGTCGTGCAAGGGATGGCTATGACGGACTGCAGGACGTCCCGTGACCCTGAGGACGTGCTGAGTGTCCTGGACCAGTACCTCCGCAACCATCCCAGGGACTCGATCCTCGGGGACGTGTTTGCTGCGTACGATAGCGGAGACCTGTCCGCTCTCTTCAACATCACCGGCGTTGACTTCAGTAGTGCTTTAAGCAATGCAGCGTCTCGTCATCAGAATGGTCGCAGCCGACACCACCACAGACACCACAGACAGTCGAGACGCTTCCTCCATCGAGGGGTGTCCATGCGACTACGTGGGCTGCATTCACTAGGAAGGTTCGCGCGCTATTTAAATGTTCGGCAGCAGACACGAGAGTGTGTGAAATTTTACTCGTTAGCGCGGCAGCGCCTGCATATAGCTGGTGCCGTGAACGCTAGCTCCTCGGAAGAGAGGCGGCAGAATGTAGTTGTTGACCCTGTGGTTCGACCTCAGGGTTCGAACTCCAAGCCGACCCAGAGAAGGCAGAAGAGAGATCTGCTGTCCGGATGGTTGATCTTCCCCGGCACCAAGTGGTGAGTTTGCGTTTTTTTGTTTGTTTGTTTGTTTTTTTGTTGTTGTTGTTTTGTTGTTGCTGTTGTTGGCGGTGTTTGTTTGTTTGTTGTTGTTGTTTTGGGTTTTTTTTTTGGGGGGGGGAGGTTGTTTTGTTTTGTTTGTTTGTTTGTTTGGGGGGGGGGTTTGGGAGGGGGGTGTTTTTGTATTGTATTGTTTTGTTTTTTAATAGTTGTTTTTGTGTTTCTCACGTGTGTGTGTGTGTGTGTGTGTGTGTGTGTGTGTGTGTGTGTGTGTGTGTGTGTGTGTTGTTTTGTCCCTGTTGCGCGCTCCTATGCACGTGAACTTGTTTAGTTACGTGTAAAATGTGCAGGCAAGCCTAGAGCTTACGTAGCCATTTTACGTTAAAGTAAAAATTTTAAAAGTCTCTCTTTTTTAATCACAAAGTGGGGTGCAGTGACATTTGAATCTTCTGAAAACACTTCAGTCTCATACAGAAAACAAAAAATGGAAAACAACAACAAACTAACACAAAATTCCCCAATGTACAAAACACACAAAGGACGTTTATGTCACAGTGTTGTGCGTGCGTGTGTGTGGTGGAGGAGGGGGGAGGCAACAACAACAACTGCAAAAGGTGAGAAACCTTTTAAACTCACTTGATCCGCCCAGTCAGCCAGTGGCAGTCCCCGTTTTGAGTTCCACATTTCCCCCGACAAGCACGCTGACTGACTCGATTACTGTATATGAATACATTTTTTATCTTATTCATGAATTGTTTCTTTGTGTCTCTTATCTCCGAATCTCCAACCCATACAATTTTCACCCTAGGCGTGATCGCCTGCAAACTCAGATAAAACATAGCACAGTATTATACAGTTTCCTAAATTTAATCGGCTAACATACCACCTGAAAAGACAGCCTAGGCGACCTCTTTCTCGTGTCCCCCCTCCCCCAAGCTCCCTGAGGGCAATCACAACTTAAGACGACATCAACACCTCTAGTGCTGACTGCTGCAGCTGACAACAGCGTAATTATGTCCCCTGGCACACTTTTGTCCCTTGGTGTACGTAGTTCTGTCCCGTTGGGATAATTCTGTCCCTTGGTGTACGCAGTTCTGTCCCGTGGGGATAATTCTTTTCCTTTGTGTACGTAGTTCTGTCCCCTGGCAAAGTGTCACACTTTTCCATATGATGCAAATCTGTGTAAACGAACTACCAATGTGTTTAGGGAAATTGAAGCAGAGTTCCTAACCAGGTGGCACAATGTTCCGAGAATGCGCGTGAATCACGTGGGCGTGCGTGCTGGGTTCAGTTCACGGCGCTCTGAGCTAAGCAGTAGGGTAAAGCGCCTACGTTAGTAGCAGAAGGAGGAATTTGCCCAGGCATACAGTTAGTGTAGACATACAGACAGACAAGCAGACATAAGCCCACGCACATACGCCCAAAACAAAGTCAGTCTGTTATATAGTCGTCTGTATGAAGCATGGCATGCTTTACAGAATACCAGCCTTGCATCTCTAAAACAATGAGTAATTCTTGTGCTTGCGAGACTTCGTGATAATGCGATACTGTTTGAATAAAAGACACCATAGACTAAACGAGTATATAAGCGTAGCGGGTCTATAGTCTTTGAAGGGGGTGCCGGGGTGGTCGAATGGTAGAGCGTTGGACTTCTAATGCTCGGGTCGTGAGTTCGATCCCGGCTGGGGCCAAATATTTGTGCTGGTTTTTTCATCGTTGCCCCGTCTTTGATATCAGCCTATGTGGTGGAAAAGGACGTTAAACCCCCAAACCCCCACCCATCCACCCCTATAGTCTTTAAAGACATGATAAAAATTAATAAGGCTAACCGATACGAGCTCCACTGGAAGGGGAGCAGGTCTATGTTCCCACAAGTTAACACATTCCGTACCGCGCACGAGTATCGCTCAGTTGGTATAATTCGCCCGTTAGGGGGTGCAAATGTATACCAGTCAATTCCGCCGATATTTCGCATAAAGTAAATTCGTAGAACGAAGCCAGCGGCCACGTGACTTCACCTCGCCAGACCCCGGGGTACATTTGCACCTCCCTCCCGTGTTGTGGGGATACAGTTGCCCCCGTTAGTGGACGACTGTTTATACCGAAATATCGACGGAATTGACTGGTATACATTTGCACCCCCCTAACGGGCGAACCATACCAACTGAACACGAGTAGGCCTATCCCACATCGTTTTTGTTTTACCCTTCTTTTGGTTTTTGTCTCGTAAGCGAGAATCAGGCAAGAGTGACGGTTCCATGAAAGCTCTTTAGCAAGGGAGAACGCTTTCCCTACATGTTTTGTTTCATAGACTTAGAATTTTTTGTCGTCTATGCGTTGGACAGAAGGCAAACACTGACCGTTGCTGAAGCCGCCATTTAGGTGTTTATGTGCATGCGTAGTGATGAGGAGTCTGGTGAAAGGTATGATGATTTGGATGATAGTTTTGAGCCAGAAATTGACAAATAAGGAAAGAGAAAAATCTGTATGGCGGTGAGTGCAGTGTTACAAGTGGAACGTGGCTTTGACGTGCATTGTGTATCAGTTTTCCAGAGTTTTTTTTTCCCCCCCTGTAAATAGACAGTTCAGCAATGAAACTGTCGTTTCTAAAATGCGCTTGTTACTGCAGCAAACGCGAGCATAATTATAATCAATGTGCAACACTCCAATCAAGCCACATTTAACTTCCTCCAGACATAAATTAATTATGAATTTCTTTTCGTGAGGCCACTAAGCTTAAGCTTAGCGCAAAACCTCGGCGGCCCAACTTTACTTGGTAGGAATTGAGTTATAAATAGAGCTTACATGATTAGTTCGAGTGGTGTACGGCGAAAGACTAACCCCGAGATGGTTCGATTGTTTGTGTAGCTTGTAAGCTGTTTATACCACGACAGTGATGTTGCCAGGAGTTTTTTTCTTCGGCGATTTAGCCGAAACAGCCATGAAAGTTTCGGCTTTTTACAGAAACTTTCGGCAGCCGACATGACAGACAGATTATCGGCTTTTTCAAACAAAAATCGGCTTATAGCCGAGATCCGACCCCAAACAACATCCCTGCACGAGCATTCAGACTCTTACCTCTTCTGCTCATACATTTTCAGCGACATTTTATTTTTCTGGTAGGGTGGTTGGTGACTTTTGTACTCCCTCAAAATTCTACACACTGGCTTGTGAGGAAATGGTGCGTAGGGCAGTTTAAATTGCTTCATGTTAAGAAGGATATCATTCAAAGCATGTGCTCATGCATGTACTGACATTCAAAAGTGCAAATACTTCGCAGAAATTTTTTTGTGCGATCATTTTTTACGTGATCCAAGGAAAATAAAATTTCACCCCCAAAAGTGAGTAAAATAACTGTGCACCGAACGTGACGTATGAGTTCCAAATGTTTGAAATGACGCACTTTCTGATTGATGACGTAACTGTTTTTGTGAACTCGTAAACCACTGAGTGGGTTACGGAAAGTCATAACTCACACTGTCGCTCTCTGTTTCATTTTGCGTGGTGGAAAAGGACGTTAAACTCCCGAACACCCACCCACCCACCATTCTGTTTCATTACTATTTTCGGACGTAAAGCACTCATAGTTAACTCACTGAAAGTTTGCACTGGCGAGTGGTGTAAAGATTTGTCACGGCACTTTTCCTTCAAGCTTTCGCCAGAAGACTGCAACACTAGGCATTGTAATAAAACCTGCGAAATCACAAACAGATACGACGAAAGAGAAGAGGAACGTCAGCTGGGGGTGTACGTCGCAGGTTCAGTTCTTACGTACAGGCCCGGCGTACGCGCTTTCGCAAAAAAACAAAAACAAAAAACAACACATGCACCAAGTGTTTGCTCATGTCTTTGAAACCACTGTAACATGTCTCGCGGGAATACAAGATGTACGGGCATGTGGCTGTGTCTGTTTGATATATTTTAAACACTCACCGTGCATCAGATAATAATAAAGAAGAAAACGATCTGTCTGGTGGAGATAGCAATCAAAAGGAATTTCTCACCTCTGGCTGCCAAGCGTTTTTCTGGTTGACAAGTTTGAATTGGGAGACTTTCACGCTAGAGAGCTTTTGTGAGTCTCGCATTGCTCACTTACTTGCGAGGGTGCACAGGGAGGGTGTTGGGGAGAGGGATGGGGGAGGGGAAGAGCTGGTTGTTTGAGGGTTTAACGTCCTTGAATGCTGGAAGTGCCCCGGAGTATGAGTAGGGCTGGGGAGTGCATCCAGCGTTAACGCCAAAAATGCCCAGGAGTATACGTTATAGAGCTGGAGAGAACATCCAGCGTGTAATACATGTACCGTCTTTCCTTACAGGGGACACACAGATACCTCTGTCGAACTAGGGTGGTGCTTATGAGGTACAGTGTAACTACAGTCTACAGCTAAATACCGACGAAACAGAATGAAAAGAGTATAGCGATTGCATAGTTTCCCCGTCAAACAGTTCAAAACTCAGCCCGGAAATTCCAACTCTGACCTGAGGTGGGCTGCGTGCTGCGCAGTAGTGAGCTCAGGATTTTTCGCCGGCTGAGTCATGAACTGAAAACTCAAACCTGTTTCCCAATCGAAGTCTTGAGTAGAACACACACACACACACACACACACACACACACACACACACACACACACACACACACACACACTCCCCATCACCACCACCTCCACCTTTCAACCACCTTCCACCCACCAGTCCCAAAACGCCGTAAGAAAGGAAAAAAGAAAAGAAAAAAAGAAGTACAAGTAGAAAAAAAAGGAAACCGGAAGGGATTATCCCGGATGGCAAAAAAAAACTAATGCTTCGCGAAATGAATAGGTTATCCTACAAAAATAGATCATGTCCGAAGACCACGTTCGAGTTTCACGTGCACGTGCCGTACACGGAGGGGCGTGTTTTCTCGTGTCGTTGTCCGATCACGCTGAAGGGAAAATCAAGATGGCTGTTCAATTTCATTTGTGTCAGTCGACAAAGAACGTTTCTTTCCTTGGCCCTGGAGGTTTTGTGACCTGTAGTAGACGAGACTGCCTTCAGGTAGGAGATGCCGGGATGTGTGTGGTTCCGCTGAATGGGTCATAGTCATCCAGAGGGGTGAGCAGACTCTCTTTCACTTCGCGTATCATATGGTACACGTGCTGGCCAGGACGGCAGAGATACCACGAATGCCTGGCGGACAGCTGGCGGACAAACAAAACGGTCCCCATAGGAAAAGCAGAAAGCAGTCCGCCACGAACAGTTTGATGACGTAACGTGCAAGAGCTCAGTACGTAGCGCATCTGACTAGCAGGGGCGTTACTGAACGGTCGTCACGGCTGTCACCGGAAGGCGGGGGTTCGATCCCAAGTCGAGCTGTGACAGGCGATGCCGATTATTCCTGTCTTCCGGCCTGGTCATCGGAGGTTTCTCTCCGGGCCCTCTGGCTTTCTTCCCCCAGCAATGTTTCGAAAGAAAAAGTCGAAAATATTTACAAATATTGATTGTTTTGTCGCTGTCCTGACTAGGGTACTAAAGCCGAACTACCGATTATCAGGCGCTATGTTTCTTTTATTTACACTTAAAAACAAAGAAACAAACAAACGCAAACTGGTAAGTGTGTGGCGCTGCACCGCGGTGACGTGCTTTCCCCGGGGAAATAACGAACACGACCTCTCCGGTACTAGTCGCTGTGGGCCCCAGACATTGACAAAAGTTTCTTTGAAGGTCCTTACAGTAGAGGGGTGGAGGCAAGAAGCCAAGTAACCACGCGCGGATGACACCTAATCCCACACTGAACAATTTGAGGCTGTGCTGAAGACGAGAGAACAACTCTTAATCTTGATGACTGCTTTGGGGCGAAGTCCCTTCAGAAGTGACTAATGCCTCGGTAGGAAAATTAAAAAAAAAAAAAACCCAAAAAACCAACCAACCAAACAAAAAGCCCACGAAACCTACGGACACAGGGTTCTTTTGAAAGCAAGTCTACTGAAGACAGGTATACAGAACTGTATTTTTGTCACCTTCTGGCGACTAAATAATGTTATATAAATTGATAGTGTTTTCTTTAAGAACAGTTGTGCCTTATAATTATAATATTTAAATAATGATGATTATGACGAAGACAACGGCAAGGAGCGACGGCGTCAACGGTAACTGACAATGGTGATGTTAGTGATGACGACACGACAGATCATGAAGACGATGACGAAAATGTCATTGGCGGCAATGATTATCCTGATGATTACAAAGTTGATGACAAAGATGATGGCGATAAAATGACGCGATGATTAAGGCAATGACGACATTGATTGGCGATAGAGATGACATTGACGACGGTGAAGGTCGTGATGGCGGTTGTGATTGACGGTGATGGCGATAATGTCGTCGACGGCAATGATTACTGTAATGGCCATTGGTTTAGGCTGATGATTATGACGATGATCACAGTGATGATAACGACTACTACGAGACGAACATCATACCCACGAAGATGATGATAACGACGATGATAATGACAACGTCGACGATAACGATGACGATGTGATGACGAAGATAATGATAATGACGACTGACGCTGGCGATGAGGAGGAGGACGACGACGACGACGACGATGATATTGATGATAATAATGACGATGCTGGCGATGTTACTGACGATGATGTCTTTTCCAGGTGCGGTGACGGAGACATCGCGGAGCACGGTAACGACCTAGGCTACGACGAGGCGCTGGACGCGTGTTGCAGGGAACACGACAAGTGTCGTCACGTCATCCCTCGCGTCAGCTGGAAGTACAGTCTCTTCAACTACAGGCTGCACACCATCTCACACTGCAGATGTGACCGAAGGTAGGTTTGTGCGGTGTGTTTTGTTGTAGGCGGTGGTGGTGGTGGTGGTGGTGGTTAAAACCCAATTAACCCATGACGTCATTTTGTTGGAATAGACCATTACCGATTACGTCAATGTGTTTCATGTTGAAAACACACCGTTTCCTATCAAAATGACGTCATGGACTCTCTGTGTTGCGCTAATATTGCACGGCAGTTGTCTTTTTGGACTGCTTTTGAGGGAATGGATAAAACGGATACGTGTGTTTGCGCTGAAAATCATCAACCTTGGTTTTAGGGCACTGAGAGACTCTGTCTGTCTGTCTGTCTGTCTGTCTGTCTCTCTCTCTCTCTCTCTCTCTCTCTCTCTGTTTACGTAAGCATACACAAGAACAATGACCACAGCTCTGTCTGCTTCGAGAGTTCCCACTTCAGAGGGAACAAACAAAGACACACTGGATAACCCTAGCATTGTTCGCTAGCGTCAAGAAGTTCACCTTCAATATCAGACACAACCACTTCACACGAGACTAAACCCAGACGCTCACCGTGTTCACAACACAACAACAACACAGACTACTGTAATTCTGTCACCACAAGTCTAGTATTCCCGTCCTAATTTCCTGGACTGTTGTTATGTGTAAATCCCCTTGTAGCACGTGCTACAGTCCACACCCTCGTTTGCTGGTAAGAATTAGAATAACTTCATGAATCCCCTCCGGGAAATTTATTGTGTACAGCTCTTGACATAAGAACAGAATCTCCATGTAAAAAACATTAGCCATGCACCCATACCATCACATACACTCATGGCAGTAATACTATAAATGATTAAGAACAACATTTCTTAAGAACTGAATTTCATAATTTAGGACAGAATTTTAATTCAAAAAACATAATACTACTACAGTTTATATGGCGATTTTGTAAATCTCCATATAAAATCAATCATGCTTTACACACTCCTCATCACATCCACACATCACGTGCGCACACACACTCAGCCATAGTCATACACTCTACACTTGCATACCTCCACGCCACTTATCACCTGATGAAATACATTCCAATGCACCGATCATCATACCTCATAATTTCAAACATAATATAAAACTAAAACTGTTAAAATACATTGAGGGCAGGTCACATGGCCCTGAGCATGATACCACAGCAGGGGTTATTTAACTTCGGCAGCACATTGTACAGCAGCAACAGGTATCGCACGGGGGTGTAATCAAAATTGGTGCGAGTGGTTCAGGTGCTACTCCGCTTGGAACGTTTTGAAGATGATCGCTCGCGCAATACGTCACGGTGGTGAAACAAAAATGGACGGGCGTTTTTACGGTGCTTTATGCCGCTCCAAATCATCGCACCGCTATTCAGCGGGTTCCCACGCCATTGCACCGCGTTTGCTTTTTTGTTTTTGTTTTTTTTCAAATTTTAAAACGCTATATCACCGCGAAAAACGCTTTGGATTTTCACTTGTCGGATAGAATGATTGAAAGTGGCCGTTTACCAACCAGTAACCGACTGGTACAAATACGATACTACAATCTAAAAACTTGTATATGGTCATGTTTTAAAATAACGGCTTTAGGTGAGAGCAATTGGTCGTAAAGTGGGGTGGTGGGGTGTTGGGGGGTTTCACGTCCTTTTCCACCACGTAAGGGTGATATCAAAGACGGGGCAACGATGAAAAAGCCAGCCCAAATATTTGGCCCCAGCCGGCATTCGAACTCACGACCCGAGCATTGGAAGTCCAACGCTCTACCATTCGACCACCCCGGCTCCCGCAATGGTCGTGGAAACTTTTGAAGCGGTATAGCAACGGAGAAAGGGAGACCATTTCGATTACACCCGCCCCCACCCCCACCCTACCATCCACCCACCCTCCCACCCACCCTCTGTATGTTTGAATCTTGAGCATGCGCGCGCGGCTTTGTTTCGCAATAACGCGTTATAGTCAAAGTCCATAATTAGGGTTGATAAACTGCCCTTTTTCGCAGTTTCAAGTTCACGCCGACAGACCGATGGAAACACTCGGTGGTACTCGAATGTGAACATGGAAACACTCGGTGGTACTCGAATGTGAACATGGAAACACTCGGTGCTGCTCGATGTGAACATGGAAACACTCGGTGCTGCTCGAATGTGAACATGGAAACACTCGGTGCTGCTCGAATGTGAACATGGAAACACTCGGTGCTGCTCGAACGTGAACAGGGAAACACTCGGTGCTGCTCGAACGTGAACATGGAAACACTCGGTGCTGCTCGAACGTGAAGATGGGAACATTCGGTGCTGCTCGAATGTGAACATGGAAACACTCGGTGCTGCTCGAATGTGAACATGGAAACCGACTCGATGCTGCTCGAACGTGAAGATGGGAACATTCGGTGCTTCTCGAATGTGAACATGGGAACACTCGGTGCTGCTCGAATGTGAACATGGAAACACTCGGTGCTGCTGGTTGGAAACATTCTGTCCTGTCGGTGCTACTTTCGAAGGGATGTGGCACCGGAAACACTGGCGTGCAGTTTGACTACACTCTGTGATGTAGTACGTACCACACTGGTAGTTTGGTCAGTGCGCGCACTAACTGAACCTCCTCTAGTTCACAATGAAGGCTTGTGCCGAGGGTGGATACAAATACTTTTTTTCCCACGCTGCTGAACAGGTCTTTGAAGGCGTTGTCAAAGCCCTAGACAACTTCTTTCTCCTCAAGCAGCCGAGTAGTGAGGACATTCCCTGACCGCACTCATCCGCTTCTCTAAACCTGTCTGGCTCAGTGCGTTGCTTTCGCTGAAGTGATCAGTGTCGTCTCATTTTGGCGACAGGGTCGCCGGCGACATAATGTGTGGATTGTGTGGGCGCCCCGCCCCCCCCCCTCCTCCCCATTTGCTTGGCTTAAAGTACCGCGAGATGAACCAGCACGCACTCTTACATGAACCACACGCATTCCCTCACACTTAGGACAGCAATGCATTACACTGAGTTACGTGATGCGAAGTCCCGGCTGGGGCCAAATATTTGTGCTGGCTTTTTAATCGTTGCCCCGTCTTTGATATCACCCTATGTGGTGGAAAAGGACGTTAAACCCCCAAACACCCACCCACCCACGTGATGTGAAGGGACAAAGTGGACATAATTCAAGACAAATGTCCTATTCTTATACAATCAGCCAGGACATTTGTCCTGTTTGTCCTATTAGTGTTCTCGCAGATACGAAGCTCTGCAAATTTAGCAACAGGGTACGCTGTGTACCATGTCCAGTCTACAATTCAACCCGAAAAATCTACCTCAGACGTGAGGTAGCCTGCTTGCTGTCCCTTACACTTACAGTGCAGCAGAGGGCTCGTGATTTTCGGGATCAACTGTACACTGATGACGGCAAAAACTGCACGATACTGACCACAACACGCGGCGTTACGTTCCGCACCGAGCCTTGAGAGTCGCGAAGTAGCACAGGGATAACGGAGTTAATTGTGGCTTCATTTTGTGAGTCATTTCCTATTTGAGAAGTTCAGGCCGCATGTCGTACTGTGAATGAACGAGCACGGCGGCGGTAATTTATGTGAGGGCGGGCTCTTTCTCGCTGTGACCATTCAGCGTGACAACGTATACGGCTGAATTTACAGGCAAGTTTACCGAAAAGAAATTATGAAACAGCTGTTGTGACAAAGGCTTAAAAAAAGGGGTGCACATTTGTTTGTTTGTAATCCGAATAAGTATTATGCGTCTTTGGAACTTCGGGTGTTTTTGTCGTCCCTTAAGGTGTGATTCAGCGGAAAGTGTAACTATAGCTAAGGCCTGCTCTTCGGTAACTGGGCACAGCGCGCGAAACACTCATGTGCACATCACAGTCGTTTCACAGCCTGAAACAGAGACTAAACAGTGCAATGATTTCTTATCAGTACATAGGCTTATCTCGGAGTGTTTCTTAGGGGAGCCTGGGTGGCCGATTGGTAGAGCGTTGGACTTCTTATGCTCGAGTCGTGAGTTCGTATCCCGGCTGGGGCCAAATATTTGTGCTGGCTTTTTCATCGTTGCCCCGTCTTTGATATCACCCGTATGTGGTGGAAAAGGACGTTAAACCCCCAAACACCCCACTTACCCCGGTGTGTTTCTTATCTTATGCATTCTTCCGGTTTTTTGTTTTTTTTAACTGAATGCAGGTCTGCTACTTTGGGGGAGCATGTGCAGTGACTGACACCGATACACTCTAGTTTTTCGTGTGTGAACAATCTGTGTATTGTTAGTCAACTGCCAAACCGAGATTCGATCTCAGGACCTCCCGCCGCAAAGTCACGCGGTCACGCGAAACACAGGCATGGCACTCACTGCCCCTCCCTGCACCTAATGCCACCTGATTTTTTTTTTAAATGGTATTCGTATTGTTTGTCTATATTTTACCATTACTATGATTGTAAGAGAAATTTAGATACCCCTTCAGTAACTCCCGTCCGTTGCCGCGAACCTCGATTCTAAAGAAAAAATCCATCCGTCCCCAGAGACTGTTAATTAAACTACTTAGATAACAAACAAACCTGCCCGAAGGTCAGCAATTAGTTTTGGGATTTACTGAATCGGGGTTTCGTACTATCCGTACCACCGCTCCTTCGCTCAGCCCGCCCATCTGTTCGTGGTATCCGTACGATCAAGAATTATGTCGATAGTCCGACCCGTGTCCCGTTCCGCGTCTTTGCACGGGAAAATAATGCACAAGATTTCTCCTTCGTCAAGCGTAGCGAACGTCAGCGTATCAATCTAGCTCACACTATGCAAAACAAGGAGGAGGAAACTCCCGTAGACTGTAATTTGTTTTGTTTAGAGTGCTGTCCCTGTAATTTCTCTCGCAGGTGTTCGTAGACTGTTATCGGCGAACATGGCGGCTGGCGTGTTTTCGTCTAGGTGGTTTTATGTTGATGGAATATGTTGGGGGATCGGTACGGCTTGGTACGTGTTCTGTTCTCCACGACTGAAATGATTTATTATAAATTCAAAAGGCTTTTTGTGAAGTATGACTCAAATCTTGATGATCGTAGTGCAGGATAAATTGCCGACAGAAGGTTCACCCAGAACGTGGGATGAAGCTTGGTTGGGTCTTATTAGGGATCAAATGGCGATGAAGATTTTTTTTCTCATGGAGAGAGAGACAGAGACAGACAGACAGACAGAGATCTTGACTAGAACTGAGCTCAGTTTGACGCGGATGATAGAGAACTTACTCAAGTCTGACGAATACATCAGAGAAAATAAAACGGTTTGACAAGGCTATTGGCAAACGCAATTCCGGCCGGCATTCCTCTCTGAGTCCAGCTTTCCCTCAGACGAGCTGTGGTAGACACCCATAGCGCTTCTCTCCTACTATTACTACTATTCGTCATCGTGAACCCACATCTTCTTGTTTCCCCATAAACTTCACGACAGACACACTAGCTGATGGCCGATCTTTCATCCAGGTAGATAATTAATCAGGCCCACATCACGAAACCCCGAGAATGTCGCTCACAAGGAAAGAAACCGCACAACGGTTAACCTGTCCGAAATCAGTCATGTCCAGTGTCAATGGACACCGTCAGTATCGCAACAGCTAACTTGTCCGAAATCGTAGGTGTGGACTGGACAGCGTCCACCCACAATGTTAGTGAGTGCGCGTCAGGAAAAACAAAGAAGTCGTGCGGTATCTGTTGACACCTGTCGACGGCTATTCTGTCACGACCACTGGGCGTCACTGAAGACCTGACGTGTTTGTGACGTAAGTTTGGCGTGATTCTTCTCGGAAGATCTATAGTCCCTTTGTTTTGTTTTGCTGGGATTGGAACCGTCTTGGATCGTCAGTACATGTATACTGTATTTATAGCACATGCGTGTAGCCCTAACCTTCTAGTCGTGGTACAAACGCAATCTTTTCAAGGCTCGGTTGGTGAGGGTTTTAACACGTTTCGTACCGCGCACGAGTGTCCCACGTTTTTGAATCTTTTTTTCGGTTTTGGTCGTGTATGCGAAAATCAGGCAAGATTAGCGGTTCCTTGACGGCCTTTACTGATTGAGCGTAGGTAGAGTGCAGCACTCCCACTAAGCCAAATTTAAATCCATGCAGACATTACACTGATGATGATTTTCTTTAGTGAGCCCACTGGTGCACAATCCAAAACTTACTTGGCAGGAATTTAGTTAAGTGTCGTAAGCTCTCAGTAAGAGTGGAGCCGTGCGCTGTTTCCAGTTATCATCATCATCATCATCGTCATCATTATCATCATCATCGTCGTCGTCGTCGTCGTCGTCGTCGTCGTCGTCGTCGTCGTCGTCGTCGTCATCATCGTCGTCGTCGCCGTCACTCAAAGTTTGCTCTTTTGGGATTCGAATCCTCGTCTTTCCCATCTAGAGAGTGGGTGGGTGTTTAGGAATTTAACGTCCTTTTCCACCACATATTATGGATGATATCAAAGGCGGGGCAACGAGAAAAAGACTAGCATCAATGTTTGGCCCCAGCCGGGATTCGAACTCACTACCCGAGCATTGAAAGTCCAACGCTCTACCATTCGGCTATGCCGGGTCCCCTTCCCATCTCGTGTCCAACGCTTATTCGGTGGATATAATATATCCGACTCTATCTCTGAAAGCTTTCCAAGGATGGATGCATGAAGTTACGTAATAATACCAAAGCGTCATTGTGACGAAAGACTTGATAGTCTGTTTCATTCTGGGACCGATTTTGATTGACACAGTGATCATAATGAGTCTGCTGCAACTGTAACTGTGAGGTGACCGTGACGGACAGGACTGACACGTGTCCACGATGTTTCCACGACCTGCATTGGCTGGTACACGGTTGTTACAGCATCGTTATCACACCCCTATCACAATGACGTGCAATACATCGTCGACGCGCGTCATCGCTATCTGGCGTCCAGTGACGCCTCGGCCTCATTTCTTTCTCGTCCAGTCATTGATAGAAAGGTTCATTCCCCTTGCTCGGTGTTTCCTCCCTTGAATTATCCATGCGGTCGCGGGGTCGTTTCGGGATTTTACGAGAGTCGGGGGAAATGCAATACGCCAAGTTTTAATCTTCCGGATTTTGATCTGTCAAGGCGTCTTTGGTCAGCGAGTCACTTGTAGGAGACTTTAATGATGTGAAATGTCGGTCGGTATCAGGCTTGACAAAACATGGCTGCTCACTTGTTGCCCGAGGTTGTTGAAAGAGCTTGACCTACGAATTTCTTGTCACTTTTTACGTTGCTCTGATTCCATATTTGACCTTCGTGTTTGTCTAGCACGTAAACAGTGCTGGTCAAACATTTATGTCACTCTCCGTCGTGGATATAGCCACTGGGGCCGTCCGGGTCAGAGAGCTTGTACATGCATTATTTTTAAAAGACTTTTTTTTTTGGCATTTTAAGTCCCAAGAATAGCCAGTAGACTGAGAACACACTCACCTCATGAGTTCAACTGTTTTGCTAAAATCCAACTGGGTCTCTCTCTCTCTCTCTCTCTCTCTCTCTCTCTCTCTCTCTCTCTCTCTCGCGAAATATAAGAAATTTGAAGAATATTTTTTTTAATCCCCACTGAAACCTGTTGATACGAAAACCAAAAAAGTGCTCTCTCATTCTGCGTGCGTGCATGCGGGAGTGCGTGTGTGTGTGTGTGTGTGTGTGTGTGTGTGTGTGTGTGTGTGTGTGTGTGTTCGCGCGCGCGTGTGTTTTGGTTTTTATTTGAAGGGGAGGGGGGGGCATATTTTATTTTGTATGCATATTATTTCCTATTTGACATGGGAGGACACCGACCCTGTAACTCCACACAACAACAGTCAGTTGTATTTGCCGTCGTATCTACCAAACAATCTTGGCGAAGCATCCAGCCTAACGTCAGGCACACAGGCACACGGGGCCACATGACGGCCGAAACGCCTAAGCTCTCGCAACGTACATGTTCTGCCGATTAACTCTGTCAGGTGTCGGAAACATGAGAGGGAGAAAGCATACCATGCGATGACAAAGTAGGACACGCTCGTGCAACACGGGAGACTCTGTACAAAGGTAGGGGCAAAAAAGTCACAGACGGTACAGAATGCAAATATGCAAGGTTAAGGTGGGGGGAAAAAAAGGAGGCAAGAGACCTTAAGATGCATAGGAAGTCGCTGGGTACGAGACAGTTGGTGGGTGCAAGTCAAGTCAGTTTTTCGTCTTTTTGTGTGACAGGCATGCGGCAGGCTAATCGATCAAATGCCGGGGAGAGTAAGCTTGGCGTAAGGTGCGAAAATAGCTTTTGCTCAAGGTCATGCAATAAATAAATAAATAAATAAATAAAGTTCTGGTAATACTATGTTGGGAATTTAGAGTTCAGTTAGAATGGAAATATTTACTCATATTTACTAGTTCAAAGAAAGCTCTCTCTCTCTCTCTCTCTCTCTCTCTCTCTCTCTCTCTCTCTCTCTCTCTCTCTCTCTCTTTTGTCGTTATTCTGCACTTTTATTCTCTCTCTCTCTCTCTCTCTCTCTCTCTCTCTCTTTTGTCGTTATTCTGCACTTTTATTCTCTCTCTCTCTCTCTCTCTCTCTCTCTCTCTTTTGTCGTTATTCTGCACTTTTATTCTCTCTCTCTCTCTCTCTCTCTCTCTCTCTCTCTCTCTCTCTCTCTCTTTTGTCGTTATTCTGCACTTTTATTCTCTCTCTCTCTCTCTCTCTCTCTCTCTCTCTCTCTCTTTTGTCGTTATTCTGCACTTTTATTCTCTCTCTCTCTCTCTCTCTCTCTCTTTCTCTCTCTCTTTTGTCGTTATTCTGCACTTTTATTCTCTCTCTCTCTCTCTCTCTCTCTCTCTCTTTCTCTCTCTCTTTGTCGTTATTCTGCACTTTTATTCTCTCTCTCTCTCTCTCTCTCTCTCTTTCTCTGTCGTTATTCTGCACTTTTATTCTCTCTCTCTCTCTCTCTCTCTCTCTCTCTCTCTGGGAGCCGGGATAGCCGAATGGTAGAGCGTTGGACTTTTAGTGCTCGGGTCGTGAGTTCGAATCCCGGCTGGGGGCAAATATTTGTACTGGCCTTTTCCTCGTTGCCCTGTCTTTGATATCACCTTTACGTGGTGGAAAAGGACGTTGAACTCTCAAACAACCCTCTCTCTCTCTCTCTCTCTCTCACACACACACACACACACACACACACACACACACACACACACACAACTGTGAAACATTGGGGCCTACGTCTTGCAGATGCATACGTCATCAGCAGTTTCGTGTCATCAGTAAAGACGCATACGTCACAAGGATCTACGTCATTAGAATCTGTATTGCACTCGAAGGTCAACGATACCTTCTCAAACGAATTACAAACTTCATAACAGCCAAGAAGCGAGATACAGGAATGCCTCAGTTTTCGAAGCGTAGAGCACTGACTTCATCTTTGCCATGGGTTTTCTTGCGCAGTTGAAGAGTCAGTGCGAGTAATTGCAGGTGTGTTCCGACAGCCAGTGAACTCCTCTAAACTAAACGTTACATCTCTTGTCACCCCCCGAAAAGCTCGTTAATTCTTTGACGCGAACAGGTTTGAAACTAACAAGCAATCAAGCTGTTCCTCAATTCCCCCTCCCCCTTTACCCCCCCCCCCCCCTCCTCCCCCTTTACCCCCCCCCCCCCCCCCACATCCCCCCGCCTCCTCACCACGGACCAATCACCGGCAGTGAGAGACCACGGGTCTGATGCATGGAGAGACGCCAGGACATGTTCGAGACTAGCTTGACGAAGCTGAGATGAGAAGATTAGTGCGAGATGCACAAACGGAGATGAAGGCAGAGTCTGAGACGATTTCAGGGACAAAACGGTTACAAAGTTGGTGACAGTCCCGACCTTATAAGCCAGAGGCTCGAGCTAAGCCTCTGACTAGTCTAGTCTTTATTCATGCATCACACCCAAGTTTCTCATCGGACACCAGCTTCTGTACCCCCCCCCCCCGCTCCCCCACCCCTTCTCTCGCCCACCCCTTCCTCTCTGGGACCGCCACGAAAAAGGAGACGCGAGTTTATTCAACGCACCTTCCAAGGGACGAGACCCTGTCGTCCGAACTCGAAAATACAGATCGTCACGGACACGCAAATGAAGCTAGGGGGAATGGCGACACGGTGCAGATTTTGCTCCCGTATCGCCATGTCCGTCCCGTCCCATACACCTGTCTGTATCGGTGTCCGCGGGCTTCGTTTACAACGCTGGACAATGGTCAGCGATGAGTCGGAGGTGGGACACTCGATACGTGATCGTTTTTGACGTGCTGAAAGAAAAACTGACAGTTGGGGGTGGGGGGGTGGGGGGTGGGGCAAGACGGGGGGGGAGGGGGGATGATTCAGGGGAAGGTGGTGTCTCTTTGAGTGTGGGTGGGCGTGTTGATAGACTCTGAGTGCACTAGGTTTGATTCAGAACCTTGTTTTCTAAAAGGAAACAAAACAAATTACTTTGACTCTGCGGAGTTGCTTGGCGCCTGTGTCATTCTTTTCTTGAACGTCTTTTGCAGATCATCAGCCAAAATTGAAAACGAAATTTCCGAAATTAACCTAGTTGTTCAGGGATTTCAGATTTTTTTTTCTGTAAGTGGAGCATCTCCGACAAAGGGGTTACCCGAGGTCAAAGAGCAGCGGTCCTGACCCCGCGGTGTGGCGAAGAGACTCTTGGTGTAGTCTCAGACTTCAAGGCCTGAATTCGATAGTTCCTTCTCTGTGTGTGTGCGTGTGTCACTGTGTGTGTGCGTGTGTGTAAATCTTACTGTCTTGTGGATTAGGGTTTGTTCCCTGTCCCGCATTCCTGTCCCTCGAATATGACGCGAGTGCGCGAGGTGATCCCCGGTGTCTCGGCTTTAACGGGTAGTGTCACAATTACCGGGGATACTCAGTTCAGTGTCGTTTTACTTTCTCTGTGCTCTGTCGGTCTGCCTTGTCTTCTCTTGTCTGTCTGTCTGTCGGGGAGCCGGGGTGGCCGAATGGTGGAGCGTTGGACTTCTTATGCTCGGGTCGTGAGTTCGTATCCCGACTGGGGCCAAATATTTGTGCTGGCTTTTTTCATCGTTGCCCCGTCTTTGATATCATCCGTATGTGGTGGAAAAGGACGTTCAAGCACCCACCCCACCCATCCTGTCTGTCTGTCTCTTTCTGTCTGTCTGTCTCTCTCTCCACGCACGCACGCACGCACGCACGCACTTACACACACACACACACACACACACACACACACACACACACACACACACACACACACACACACACACACACACACACACACACACACACACACACACACACACACGTTTGAATAATTTGTATAGACTTTCTTTAGCGATTTTGGCGGCCTTGTGAGAGCCACCTCTCTCTCTCTCTCTCTCCCCTGCTGTTCCTTTTCTTAAAAGGCGAGGGGAGAACGAAACACTTACTGAAAGAACCGGAAATAAATAACTTGACAATAAACACTGCTCGCATTTGACAACATACGTACCACATGTCTGTCTGATTTCTCCCCCCCCCTCTCCCCCACCTTCTTCACCCCCCCCCCCCCCCCCACCTCGACCCCCCACCCCTTACCCTGCAGTTCTTTTCTAAAAGACGAAGGAGAGTGACACACACACTGAAAAGGCCGGAAATAAATAACTTGACAATAAACACTGTTTGCATTTGACAACATACGTATCATATGTTTGCCTTCGTGGTGTGCTATTCTTTGATATTGTACGCTCGTTTGTTTGCCCAACGGGGGATCGTTTCCTCTTCTCCTTTTCGTCCTTTTTTTGTGTGGTTTTAAGCTCTGCACTGGCGTTTAAAGGCCTATTACAGTCAGCTTTAAAACGAGTCATTCACGAAGTTCAAAGACTAGTCTTTTGACAGCTCGGCGCACCTGACTTTTGCTTACTTTCTTTTCAGCTTTTTTTTTATCATTTGGTGGGTGTCTGTATTGCATCTTTTGTAGGGTATTAGTAATGTGATGCACTGTCTTAAAGGAACCATTTCTAAGATTACTAAACTTTCAAGAAGACAGCTCCTGCTTGCGTTTGGGCTTATGTTTGCTCAATGCCAGCATGATAATAATCGCATTTTATGGCGCTTTATCCGACCCTAATATCTGGCTCAGAGCGCCGCGAGCTTAACCAAACACGCACGCTCACGTGAATCACACGCATCCTCTCACACACTGGGCATGGACACATTACTATCACGTTGTGCGAAGGGGCACAGCTCAGCTCAGCTCATACACCGAGCCTCCGGCGAAGTAGCTACGCCAAAAAGTGAGAAAAAAAAATTGAGTGGTTTCTTTCGTGGTAAGCCACGAGAACTAATCATGTAAGCTGTTTATACCACGAGCATTCAGATTCTTAACTCTAATAGCATATACATTTTCTGCGACATTTTTTTTTTCCTTTCTAGTAGGTACCCCCTTCTCAAAATACTGCGTAGTGATTTGTGAGAAAATGGTGCACTTGTAGTTACCTCACCCGGCAAAAATCTGCACTGGCGAGTGGTGTAAGCATTATTATTATTATTATCGTCATCGTCGTCATCGTCCTCACCATCATCATCATTTTCTTCATCATCATCATCGTCGTCGTCGTCGTCGTCGTCATCATCATCATCATCATCATCGTCGTCGTCACCATCGTTGTCATCATCATTGTCATCATCATTGTCATTATTATTAGGCTTTAAATGTGCATGTGTCGAAGTAATGCGACACTAAATACATGTACCATGAAAATAGCCTCGAATAATTAGTGAGCCTACATAATGATGTCGGAAGATGGGCTGATAGACGTACGTGTATATCTTTCTTTTCTGGGCGCAAGCTTTTGGGTGTACAGCGTACAGCAGAGTAATACAATAACGACTTACCAAGCACCGTTTTGGAAATAATCTGGGCGGTTTCGATTTCTCGTGGAAGGCGTAGGGTTAATCCGGGACAGAGATAAATCTTCTCGCGAACGCTGTTGTGTCACGTAAGAACCAAGCTCTGTTGCACTTTACCTTATCCCAACATCGCAGACGCGGGTTTTTTTTGTTTTTGTTTTTTTGTTGTTTTTTAAATGTTGTCTAAGCTCCTGTTTCGGCGGTCATAAGAACCGAAAGGTCAATATATCCGACGAAATATGCATGCGCCCTAGATTCATGTATTATCTTTCACCATTGGGCATAGTGTCACTGGTCAGACCAATCAGAAAGCTGCTAATAGGCGTAACTTGACCATGCCGAGTAAACACATTTTGGATCCACAAAGTCCGATAACCTTTTCCTGCAAGTCAGAGTTGCATCCTTTGTTGGCCCATGCTGTAGGAAGGCCAAGGCTTCATCCATAATCGTGAGAACTAGTATAAAATCTTTGCCCCTTTTAAATTGTGTGTGCATAGTAAAATATGGCAATCTGGTGCTTTTTGTTGGCTTTGTAAACAAGTTTCATGCCAGGTAATAGTAAAATTAGGGAAAAATGAGGCTGGCTTGTGGACTATTTGTATTCATGCGCGGCTGGCACAGGAGCCATCAGACGACCGTGGAATGAGGGGGTATGTGGTCGCTGCCAACATTGCCAAAAAACGGAATATTGGAATTTGTTTAAATTTCCTCTACGCATGAGTGTATGGCTGCCTGATTTTTGTGAATTTTTTGGTGAATTTTAAAGCATTTCTAGGGTGTCATCTGCAGCGTTATGTGTAAGAGGAATATATAGCGTTTTCCTCCAGATTTGCATCTGTATCACGTAGCCTAACAGGACAAGGTGTCTTGGCTGGCCGTGAAAGTATAGGACGTTTGTCCTGAATATTTTCTGCTGTGGCGTAGAAATAACAGGACACTGATGTGTCCACTATGGTAAGAAAGTAGTTGGACGTTTCGGAAATGACTGAATTGGGCCGTGTGACCGATATGACTGAGATGCGGATTTGAATGAAGCCTACTTCGGTTCTGGGAGATAACGCAGATTCAAATAATAATATGTATGATTATATGTATGCATATGGTTGTTCAACCGATTGAGTGTTGGGCCCAAAATCGGAAGCCGAGCTCGAACTTGAAGTTCGAAACCCAGCAAGAACTTGTACAGGCTTCTCCACTGAATGCCCCCTTCTTTGACTTGAAATTCTTGTTGTGGGTAGAAGACGTGCGCGTGCGCACACACACACACACACACACACACACACACACACACACACACACACACACACACACACACACACACACACACACACAAAAGAAGAACAAGCAAAACAAACAAACAACTATGAAAAACCGTTAAAACAGCTGCACACGGAATTGGTCTTGCACGGAAGATCACGGAAAGAGCAAGCAGGTCGTCTGTCTGTGGCAGAGGTACTTTTCGCAACATAGCTCCCCCCCGTGTCAGTAGATGTGTGTTAGTAGCGTGGTCGTAACTATGTTGCTGACATGACGTACGGACTCAAGTGACGGACTCAGTATCCCGGGGGGTTGGGATCGCGTGTGGTTTTCAGTCAGTGGCGGGCATTTCAAGGACAAGACGTAACCAGGTTAAGACACTCGGAAATTACAACCGGCATCACGCACTCAGTGGCTCACGCCTGACTAGATAGCAGAGTTGATGAATGAGCGATACAAAGTCAAAGGTGTTTCTTTTTTTTTTCTTTTTTTTTGTTCCCCCCCCCCCCCCCCCATGTCTCGTACTCTTTCTAAGGTTAGTGATTTTGAAATCTGACCTCGGCTATGTCGTACCAGTTAAGTTTTGCTATGACTCCACTGGATTTTTTTCCCAGTTTAAGACCGTTAATATGGCAGTTACGGGTTCGTAATCAAAAAATGGGTTTCTTAGGTTTTCAGTAACAGCCCCCCCCCACCCCCCTTCACACACACACCCCACCCCCACACCCCCAAAACACAAAAAAACCAAAAACACCAAAACAACAACAAACAAACAAAAGAAAACAAAAAGAACAACAAAAACCCAACACAGACAAAAACAACAAAAAAAACACCAATAAAACACACCAATAAAACAACAACAACAACAACAAAAACAGAAGGAAAAAAAATAAAACACGTGCGTGTTTCACTGTTCTGCGGGTACTTAGTTCCTTCGATCCTAACGTCCATAAATTATGAATTATGTTGCGTTGGTTTTGGTTTTCGGTGTTTTAATCCGTCCTTTCTCTCGCTTTGTTCTGTGGCGTACCCACCTGTTTCTCTCTTGCTACGCCGGTAGTACAAGTGTTGATCGTGTGTGACATACTAGGAGTGACCCCCTCGATCAATACAGACCCGACATAAACCACACCAAAGTGTTGTGTATGACACCCCATCACCACCTTCACACTGCGATTCGTCAAATGTAATAGACGTGACATCTCTCTCTCTCTCTCTCTCTCTCTCTCTCTCTCTCTCTCTCTCTCTCTCTCTCTGTGCCACCGCCCATTCTGTGTGTCAGTGTGTGTGTGTGTGTGTGTGTGTGTGTGTGTGTGTGTGTGTGTGTGTGTGCGTGCGTGTGTGTGTGTGTGTGTGTGTGTGTGTGTGTGTGTGTGTGTGTGTGTGTGTGTGTGTGTGTTCACGAAGTAGGACGAAAGACAGACCTGTGTTCCAAATCTTTAATAAAACTTGTAAGTAAAGTATCGTGCCACTCTGTGTGTGTGTGTGTGTGTGTGTGTGTGTGTGTGTGTGTGTGTGTGTGTGTGTGTGTGTGTGTGTGTGTGCGTGCGTGCGTGCGTGCGTGCGTGCGTGCGTGCGTGTGTGTGTGTGTGTGTGTGTCTCTCTCTCTCTCTCTCTCTCTGGAAGACGTCAGAAATAATGGGATAATGCGAGTTTGCCATTCATCACGGCTCAGCCTTAGTATCTATATCTGTAGGAGGAATTTTTTGCAGGTGTGTGTGAGATAGAGAACTAAGTGCCACCTCCCAATACTCTGACACTCCCTGTCGCTCGAGGAGAAAGGTTGTGTCTGTTATATGTACTGGGGAGAGGTGTCAGTGGTAGACGGTAGAGAGAGAGAATCAGGTGGGAAAAGCCGGGGTCCAAGTCTTATGCGTGTATGATAGCGTGCACGTACGCTTTCACAAACATACACGCACACACGTACACTGTCCGCACACACATACACGTACACATACCCAGGCACGCACGGCACGCACACACACTGACACACACACACACACACGCACGCACGCACGCACACACGTTGAATTTTATTTTTAATGAACTTGTTTAATGGCCCTGTCAAAGGTTTTCGTGTCTGCCTGCCCCTGGTTTTGTTTGTCTGTTTGTTTATCTGTCTGCATGCCTCTGATTTTGTCTGTCTGTTTGTTTATTTGTCTGTCTGCTTCACACCCCCGGGGAGCTGGGATGGTCGAATGGTAGAGCGTTGGACTTTCAATGCTCAGGTCGTGAGTTCGAATCCCGGCTGGGGCCAAATATTGTGCTGGCTTTTTTCTCGTTGTCCCGTCTTTGATATTACGTGGTGGAAAAGGACGTTAAACTCCCAAACACTCCCACTGCCACTCGCCTCACCCCCCCCCCCCCAACCACCGTGGCCACCACCACCACACACACCCCTGCAGATCCATTGTTTACTCAGTGAAAAATAACCGGAAATGATTAACACTAAACGCCGTCTGCATTTGACAACATACGTACCACACGTCTGTCTGATTTCTCTCCCCCATACCACTCCACCCCAACCCCCCTCCTCAAACTGCCCCGCCGTTTAAAAGACGAAGGAGGACGAAACACTTACCGACGCCAAGCGAAGATCCTCTGACGCTGACCAAAGCTAAGCAAAACAGCCCTCACACACCCCAAAGACACTCGCCTAGCCAAGCAGCCAAAGTCACACGCCAGGAACAACTTGTCCTTAAGGGCCGAAAGCCATAGGACGTAAAGCAAGCTAATGATGATGATGATGATGATGAACACTTACCGACAACTGAGACCGGAAATAAATAACAACAAACACTGTTTGCAGTGGACAACGTGCCTGCCAAAATGTCTGCCTTCATAGAGCGCTGTTCTTTGAAACTGCTTTAATCGCACAGGATATCTTTTCCTGTTCCTTTCTTGTCCTTTGTGTGGTTATAAGCATGCACGCACACACACACACACACACACACACACACACACACACACACACACACACACACACACACACACACACACACACACACACACACACACACAAAGCAAAATGCAAAATCGATACTCCGGGTTTATAGTGCCAGTGCTTGGGATATGTCCAAGAGAGACAACAGGGCCCGTATGTAAAACTCGAGACTAGGACAAAAGAAACCCCAAAACAAAAATAAACAATTAAAAAAAGGAAGCAAAGAAAGAAAGACAAAAATCCTTCTATAACGGCATAGGCACCTTGCTGGAATGGACCCGCTTCCTGATTTAAACAGAAAACAGAAAATTTAACTCTAGAGCTAGTTTTGTTTGAGGTTATACTCTAACCCGGGGCTAAACTCTCTAACCCCGACTTTTACATGCAGACCCACAACAACAACAACAAAACTACATCACTAAACAGATCGGCATTACTCTCCCTTCCCCCCTTTCCCGATTCAATCCCGGGGAGCCGGGGTGGCCGAATGGTAGAGCGTTGGACTTCTAATGCTCGGGTCGTGTGTTCGATCCCGACTGGGGCCAAATATTTGTGCTCGCTTTTTCATCGTTGCCCCGTCTTTGATATCACCCTATGTGGTGGGAAAGGACGTTAAATCCCCAAACACCCACCCACCCTCCCACCCCGATTCAGTCCCACGGGTTTTTGTCAAACTCTGTCAGTCCGGCCGTGCCTCTTCACTGAGTAAGTTACGTCACTGCTGAATAACGACAAAATCAGATACATGTATTCACCCTTGTATAAAGGATCGGCATACAGATCATTCAAAGAACTGGGGGGGGGGGGGGGAGAGAAAAGACACTAACATAAAAACGCTAACAAGGGGGTTTTGCCGTAAGCAACTGACGATCGATCAATCACCAAGTCATGTTGCAGTGGTACAGCACGGTATGAAGGGGTGAGTAGGGGGAAGGGGAGGGGTGGGGCGGAGGGCAGAACACACCATGACACCTGCTGGCCATGTTCACCGGCACACGGTGGCTAATAAATGGGGGATTGCTCATAATTTGGTAGTGGCGCATGTAGGTAGTGTGTGTGTGTGTGTGTGTGTGTGTGTGTGTGTGTGTGTGTGTGTGTGTGTGTGACTCAAAGTCTGTGACCCACAAGAATGCATGTACAGCCTGTCATCTGTCATCGCCGCCGAGGTCGAATCGTGTCAGTCCGGCACTGATGAGGAATGACTTTGAGACTGGCCACTTTCAGTCTCCGTAGTTTGTGTGTGTGTGTGTGTGTGTGTGTGTGTGTGTGTGTGTGTGTGTGTGTGTGTGTGTGTGTGTGTGTGTGAGAAAAGACAACAAAACACGGATTTAGCAAATGTACTATTATGCTTTACTGGCCGCGAGAAGAAAAAAACAACAACAACAAATGACCTTTGGAATGAATATAGGTGCCTAGCAAAAGTTTTCTATTACTAATACCAAATATACTGATATATTTGCTAATAAGCTTACTCCGTGGTGGCGAAACCTCACTGACACACCGGCCGTGACACACACACACACACACACACACACATACACACTGACTGGCCAAAATGTCCCTCATCTTCTGCTCGGCCAGCAAGGTGTAATTTTGACATTACTCGGCCAGTCCCAATGTTAGCCTGTGTCCATTGCTGCAGCATATATCGCCACTGTTCACACACCTTATCAAACGCCCAATAAACTTTTGTCATTTTTCATACGCGTACACACGGACGTCTGTGGCCACGCAGCGTGGCCTTCGGATCTACGGGTACCCCAAATGTACAGCTCAGTCGAGCTAGGGAGTACACCCCTCTAATTCTCCGCGTGCAGAATGAGCTCTAACCCATCTCTCAGGAATTGCCCTACTGTCGTCTTTGAGACTGTTCCAATGCTGGTTTGGTTCACACGACCCCTGTCTCAGACTTTCCCTTTCTACCTCTGGTCTTTTTCAGGCTATGATTTGTACACTCTGGTCTTTCGTCTAGCGGGCTTGCGACTGTACGAGGCCTGCCCAGGGAGAGAGGGAGGACTGAAGTTATCGCTAGGTGAATCTAAAGCCCTCTTCACACCTGTTGCGGGCCTCCGCGCTATACCTCTCATTAACTCTCCACATAAACACACCGACTGTGGCACTGCTCACGGCCAAGAGGCGCATAGGGTCATCAGTCACTAGTGGGTGGGGCGGTGTTCATAAACGGCACTGTGGATAAAACACTGCGCAGTACTGTACAGTAGTGATGTATGTCAATGCCAGGCAGTCTCTGTTACCGGTCAGTATTCTCGGTCTCTGTGTCCACGCTTTACTCGCTCGGCAGAGAAAGAGAAACGGGAGCTTAGACAAGTGTTGGTGGACATCTCGCATGAAACAGAAGCAATGGACGTGGCATTCATTTTGAACGCCGGTCAGGGCCCGCATGTAAAAGTCAGGGTTAGGGAGATTAGCCCCGGGTTAGAGTCTAACCTCGAACTAAACTAGCTCTAGAGTTAAATTTTCTGTTGTTTTTGTTTTAAATCAGGAAGTGGGTCCATTCCACCATGGTGCGTGAGCCGTTATAGAAGGATAGTTTTTGTCTTTCTTTCTTCGCTTCCTTTTTTAATTTAATTTTGCTTTGGGGTTTCTTTCGTCCTATGGTATGGTATGGTATGGTAGACTTCTCCTCGGCGCACATATCCATCTCTGCTGAAATGCTTACGGCGCCGCAGGGCTGGAGGACGAAGCAGTGAAAGCCTGCTGCCGTTAAGCGCTACTTTGTGTGCAAACCTCCACCCTGCTATTCACTCTGGTGCGTGCGACAGTATTTCTGTTTACCACGCCACCGGCCACAGCCTACTCTTCTTCGAAAGATGAACGTGGGATTTTTAGCGTGCACACTTGATGTTTGTGCGTGCGTGTGTACACGAAGGCGAGACAGGCACCGCATACGAGTCTGCACATGGATTTGACTCGATATGGGAAGGAAAAATCCCACCATATTCCTGCCCACCGGGGACTGGAACCCGGCAGCTCAGGAGCCGAAGTCGGATGCCTTAACCGCTAGACCAAATCCCCTGTCGTCCTAGTCTGGGTTAAGCCCGTAGCCGTGGGTTAAATTAACCTCGAGCTCTACATACGGGCCCCTGTCATTTCAGATAACGCTTTGGCTGGTCTGGTCTGGTTGGTTGGTTGGTTGGTCTGTCAATGAGGGTTTTCCCCGAGGATCTATAGACCGGTGAGCGGTGGTCTAATAGGTGGCGCGTCGGTGTACTGAACGGCCGTCACCGCTGTCATCAAGCGTGGCTTCGAGCCCAGGTCGAGCTTGTGACATGCGATACCTGGGTTTTTGCTGGCGACCGGGCTGCTCATCAGGGGTTTGTCTCCGGGTTATCCAGCTTTCCTCCACCCGCATAATTGAGCAATACTGAAAAAAAAAAAAGTATTGCGTGGCGCTGCACCGCGGCGACGCGCTTCCTCCGGGGGAAGCAGCACGAATTTCCCAAAAGGGATAGTAAAGTAGAAAAAAAGAAGAAGAAGAAGAAAAGGTGTTTCAGACCCATATACCAAATACTGATCCATGAGTATTCCAGAAGACCTCTCTCTCTCTCTCTCTCTCTCTCTCTCTCTCTCTCTCTCTCTCTCTCTCTCTCCTTTCATATTATTTTAAAAACACACTTTGATACAAATCCCTGATTGACCCCAAGCGCACGTTCGCTGCACGGGTGAATAACAACTTGTTCTCCAGTTTATAGACAGTCCTATCTTGCATGGAACATACAGAGTACCTCGCGCCACGTCTAAAATAAGCACCGTTGGCTGAAACGGGAATCACTTGTAGCTGATAAACTGGGAAAGCCATGTCAATAAAGGCAATTGAAACGATGTAATGTGCAATAATCACAGACGGGAACATGGTGCTTTAAGTTAACAGTTGATTAAGTGTTGATTCACCGGCTGTTCCTACCGTGAGTAATGTTAGTGGAATGTGCGTGCAGTGTGAATTGGAATAACCTATTTTATCAGGACTTCTCACTGTTCTGATCTGGAAGGAGTCGCTTGTTTTTCACTGATTGAAAATAACTGGAAGATTAACGATAAATGAATCATAGTAACTGTTTAACACCTGTCACACGCACCCGCGTGCGCGCACACACACACACCGTATACACACACACACACACACACACACACACACACACACACACACACACACACACACACACACACACACACACACACACACACACACACACACACGCACGCACGCACGCACACACACACACGAATTGTTGAGACAACCAAGGGACGTCTGCCGTGCACGTGCGAGGTGGTCAAAACGAGGCTGCTACTTTGGAAAACAACAACAGCAGCAGCAGCAACAACAACAACATCAACAATAACAACAAACAAATCTCGGAACCAGGTAATACAACACCGGCAGACTAACCACAACACTAGCTTTAGTCTCTAACCGCATTTCGTTCAAAGCCTTCATCTTTTTTTTATTGGTCTCCTTGTAAAACTGCCGCCTCGTTTTGATTACCCTGCGCATGCGCACACTTCGCCTGTCACCCGTGATAGACACCGGAAGTAAAATGAAAGGGTCTGACTGCCGTAAGACTGAGTTAACTGTGAAATGTTTACCCAACAGCCAAGGACCCAGCAGCCGCGCAAACTTCTCTCGCACGCCAGCGTGTCAAATAGACTTCTTCTTTTTTTCTCTCTCTCAGTTTGTGGCCGCGAGATCACAGAGGGAAAACAAAGACGGTCTTGACTCTTTGAATACAGTATCATCATTCCCCTGACCGCCCGTGAGCCTCACCTGTTTCCACTAGTCACGGGAGAAAGGGTGTTGTTGTTTTTTGTTTTTTTTTATGGGCGGGATGGGGTATTGACCGGAGAGTTCGGGAGGTGTTTGAATTCCAAGAGGTGTGCGCGTAGGGATACATAATGAACGAACGCCGAACTTTATTTTTAACGGAAATGATTTAGCGACTGATACAGTGGTTAATTTTTTTTTTATGCCGTTGCTACAAAAGAGAAGAACTACTGGCAAAAAAGAAACTGAGAAAGAAAGAAAGAAATTCAACACTGAGCAACAAACCAAGAACCAAAGCAAAGCAAACCCCTGCAATGCTCATACACACACACACACACACACACACACACACACACACACACACACACACACACACACACACACACACACACACACACACACACTTATCATAAATCAATGAGCCTTACAGAGAGGTTGGTTGGTTGGTCGGTAGGCTGGTTCATTAGTTTAGTTTGGTAGTTAGTTACCTGGCTGGTTGGTTCAGTGGTTGGTTGGTAACCTGGTTGGTTGGTTGGTTGGTTGATGGTTAAACGTACAATATACGGGTGACAGCAACTTGATGAGGCCAACAAGAACACGTCAGCACAGAATGTCGGCTTCCAACTTGGAATCGAACTCACGACCCTAGCATTTACAGCCCGTCGCTGTACCTGCTAAGCTACTCAGGGTGGAAGAATGAATGCCACTGGAGTTGTTCAGTCATTAAGACATATCACTATGTGTTGTAACCTAACTCGGGTTGTCACGACATTTGTTGCGCATTACATAAAGGACTAACTGTTGCTAGCGTGTGGCTGAGAGGCCGGGTCAATTCTTTGGCCGAAGGGAAAATGGTCAGTTCAGACTTAAGAATTTGTTGAATGGGGTACGTCATTTTCCTTATACATGGGGAGGGGGGATACGGGTGCGTGCGTGCGTGCTTGTGTGCGTGCGTGTGTTCTAGTGCAGACTCCTCGTATATAGGCCTGGGCCCGTATGTAAAACTCGAGGTTATTTTAACCCGCGGCTTCGGGCCTAACCCAGAATAGGACAAAAGAAACCCCAAAACAAAATTAAATTAAAAAGGAAGCGAAGAAAGAAAGACAAAAGTCCGTCTATAACGGCATAGGCACCTTGCTGGAATGGACCCGCTTCCTGATTTAAAACTGACAAAAAAACAACAACAAAAATTAACCCTAGAGCTAGTTTAGACTCTAACCCGGGGCTAAACTCCCTAACCCCGACTTGTATATGCGTGCTCTGAACTCTTCAATCGGACATTGACCCAGGATAAATATTATTTGGAAGTCAGACGATGGAACCTCCCCCATCAGTTTCTTGCCAAACAACCAATAATCGTCACTCGTACAAAACGGGATGAGATGAGAAAGTCAGTACATGCTTTTCGCAATCACTCACTCATCGTACGCTGTCCTTAAAGACGCACCTTCCGACATTTCTAGACTTCACACAAAACAACTGTTTGTTTTGAGACAAGTAATGTCGTGCTTGTGGGCGCGCCTATCCGCTCGAATTAGTCAATCGTAAGGTCAGTTGAGCTTTAAATGCAATACGGTGACGTTCGCTGGCCGCGCGAAAGAGAAGAACTTCAACGGCCCGAAGCTTTCCTGGTCAGCCGTACGTCTGACAAGAGTGGGGCAGACGCTGTGCGTTTCTGATTCTATACCTACTCAGTGTAAACAATTTTATTACGTTAAATATTACTGGCAACAATACACATACGAATAAGCTGTGCTTATGATAATGCTAAAAAAAACAAAACCAAACAACAACAACAACAACAACAACAACAAAAACCCAAGGAGGAATGGCCCCATCCCGTAAAGCTGTTTCTCCAAATTTCATGCTATTTTATCCGTTTTGTTGTCTGTTGTTGTTGTCAGTTGTTGTTTTTCTTTCTCTCTTCAAGTGTGTAAGACCTACCAAAGACACTAGACCCGCCACGCTATAGTGGATCTAGTAACTGTAAAAACAACAACAACAACAACAACAACAACCCGATGAGTCTGCACTAGAACACACGCTTTAATTAAGTGGTATGATACTACAGACATCACTCAAGATGATTTGTGGGCCCAGAAAATGTTGAATGTTGACCCTTTAGACATGCTGGCATCTGTAAAAGACATCAGCATTTTCCGGTCATTGGCGTGGGGCACTACAACATGCATAGCTTGCAACCGATTTACTCCCCGAGCAGACTGAAGAAGCCTGTGAAGGCGCCGGGGACACTTTCGTCAAACGTGTGAAAAGAGATTGACGACAGAAGTCGCCGTTAACGTATTAGTGACATATTGCTCTGGGGGAGTAGAAACACACAGTACCGTTGGAGGTGTGCATGTTCCCCCAAGGCAAAACACGTGTGATACATATACTCCAGACTCTCGTAAAACACGGGGAACCAGAGTGTACGTGAAACCTTGTCTGTTGCTAGCTTGTGGCTGAGAGGCCGGGTCAATTCTTTGGCCAAAGCGAAAGTACCCCTGGAATTGCGAGAAGACGCAATTTTTATGCGGCGGAGTATGGCCCTTCTTTTTATATACATTGGGGAATTAAGTAAAGCTGAGAGCGCTACCTAGATCTAGGAGATCGATGTTTGCTCTGTATGCCACTGGACAAGTTTGCCTTGAACCATGTACATATACATGTATATGCATTTGCGCCACTTCCTAACAAGGGGTAACGTCTTTCAGGGTGCTGGAGTACTGTAGCGAATCTAGCTATCTCTGCTCACGGAGAGTGTGAACGCTACATTCTATCTCGTGCCACACAGTTTGGGTACCGATGTTAAACGTTATGGTGGCAGTTAACCTCATGTAAGAGTTCATGACTGTACTATGCAGCGTGGCTATCCGCTTCATATACTGGCCTTCTGTGAACTCCTGAACTCTGCTTGCAATATGGACGCGGGCCTAAAACTGATTAGTACTTATCATTCAATTCAATTCAATTCAATTCAAAATACTTCACTGTCTGTTTCAGAGAGAATTTAGTAGTAGTAGTAGTAGTTGTAGTTGTTGTAGTTGTAGTTGTAGTTGTTGTTGTTGTAGTTGTTGTTGTAGTTGTAGTAGTTGTAGTTGTAGTAGTTGTAGTTGTAGTTGTAGTTGTTGTTGTAGTTGTTGTTTTAGTTGTTGTTGTTGTTGTTGTAGTTGTTGTTGTTGTTGTTGTTCAAGAACCTGGCTACGGAAGCAGACCTATAACTCCACATTCTTCCTCGTATTTCAGGAAACACCCCTCCTTCCTTGTCGGTTATTAGAAAGATTGCCCGATAGCAAAAACCAATATGCCACAGAAAATACCATCACAGCAAGACTGCGAGGCAGTTGGAGATACCTCATGATCGGATTAGTCCTAATATCGCTGCTGTTCCGGCGGGTTCTTGGTCATAAAGGAGATGGTACTGTGGTCATAAATCACGGTTTTTTGGTTCTAGCATGTCTGGATCTAAGCGGGCCGGTTAATCGCCTGTGTGTGTGGAATGGCTTCGCTGTATTTCTGGAATTATTCAGTGCTGCGTTCAGAACCTCGGCATGTGAGCATGTGCTTGCTGTGGTGGAGCTCTCTCTCTCTCTCTCTCTCTCTCTCTCTCAAGCACAAGCCCATTTGGAATACTTATAAACTTTTCGGTGGCCACAGAAACCTGAAAGGGCAGTTGTTAGAATTCTTCGAATCGGAAATTTATACTGAGTGAAAGATAAACTTTTTTGGATTTACTTCCAAACGTATCTTCGACTGAAATTGTGTGTGTGTGTGTGTGTGTGTGTGTGTGTGTGTGTGTGTGTGTGTGTGTGTGTGTGTGTGTGTGTGTGTGTGTGAGAGAGAGAGAGAGAGAGAGACACACACACACACACACACACACACACACACACACACACACACACACACACACAGAGTAACCCATCAGCCGAGTACACTGTTTACTCCTGCTGCCGCCTCTCAGTGTTTCCTGCATTCCCAGGATCCCTCCTTGCATCTCATTACGGGAAAATTGGTGGAAACTCGAGATTCCCGAACAAGGAGGTGGGCCAGGAGGGACACTGGACGTCACGGTATCATTCGCACCTGAAATAACACATTTCCCCCCCTCATCTTCTCAGTTCTTCTACAGGTGTGAGTGTGTACGAGTGTCTGACCTCTGTCAGCTAGCTGTCGCTTTCAGTGGTCGGCGCGGTTTAACCCCATCACGGACAAGCGATAGTTAATGAGTTTTGAGCGACCTGACTTAGGATAAGCACCAACTCCCAAAGTGTCAAAAAAGTGTTATTTTATATATTCAACTAGTTCATTTGTATTTGGTGAGTTAGGCGGTCTTGTGTGTGTGTGTGTGTGTGTGTGTGTGTGTGTGTGTGTGTGTGTGTAACTAATGGTGTGGGGGGAGGGGGGGCGATGAAGGTGGCTGTATCGTTCTTGGCAGATCCAAATCAAACTCAAATTCTCCGAGGTCAACCAAGTCTACTACCTGTCCCCAGCACAAGTACCCCCTCATCCCTGCACCCTCCACCCAACCCTATTCCTCCTCTCTCCCCCCTCTCCGACCTCAACCGCCCTCCATGCATCACGGGGTGGGAGTCAAGCCCTACCTAAATCTGATTAAGAAATTGTCCACGGGTGGCTGACCGCCTTGTATGCGGGCCTCTTGTGTCTGAGACCGTTCAGCCCCCGAAAGCCCTGTCCTACACCTCCTAATATCACCCTGATATTACATTGTGTATACACCAATCGTCAGTCGCGTCTACCAGTCTGAGTCGCCAGCGCAGAAAAGGTCGACTGTATTATTCTCCTGTATATGCTTTCCGCGTTTGACCTCCCCCCTCGATACAGGCAAACGATTCACGCGAGTAAAATGGCTCTCTCTCTCTCTCTCTCTCTCTCTCTCTCTCCCTAAATAAACTGGGGCAACCCAGACAGAAAAAAGTGAAATACAGAAGAAGAAAAAATAGACCACCACGATCTTGTTGTAGCGAGTGAATACGCGATCTAGCATTCAGTGTGAGCATGAGGGGAGAAAAAGCTGTAAGTTTCTTTATCAAGCAGAAACGTATTCGACCCCTTGTGGCGAATTGTAGACACACCCCCCCCTCCCCCTCCCTCCTCCCCCCTCCCCACACACACCTCTTTTCTCGGACGTTTTATATTTTCGCCGACGTGTGAGAAACGGTGCAGACGGTCGGCGGCTGGACCATTGAAGTGTTGTAAAGTGTGGTGTGTGGTGATATTAATTTAAATGTGAATGTGAATGAAAACTTTTGCGACGGCCTACGATAGGGATTCCTTAGAGTGGTCAGCAACTATCAGAGAGTCAAAATATTGTTTGGAACAGGTGCTGTTACAACTGCACCAGTGAGCTCATTAGCACTCCCGGTAACTGATTTGAATTGTCGCGTCGGCGTAATACTATATTCTTGCCTTGAACCCTTGCTTTGCAGCGGAGGCACTGGTTGGCTGGTCTATTTTTAGAAACACCCATGGCCGTATTCATGCAGGCAGAGCAGCTCACTTTTGAAGAAAACTGTATTTCTCTTGTACATGTATTAGATGCCGTGCAGAGCAGAAACGGCCTTCATGTCCAACTGGAGCTCTACCTCTTTCGGCAAACAGAGTTGGGGCATTGTAATTGGTATTTTCTTCCCTTCTTTCAGCGCGCTTATTGATATTTTAAAAACAATTCTGCCAACAAAGGTGCCAACCAACAAAACAAAAACAAAAAAACCCAAAAGGTCAACAACATGTGCTAATTATGGTTACACTACCATGCATTCCGGAGACACTTACAGACAGGGGAGTCGGGGTGGCCAAATGGTAGAGCGTTGGACTTCTAATGCTCGGGTCGTGAGTTCGTATCCCGGCTGGGGCCAAATATTTGTGCTGGCTTTTTTTTTTTTTTTTTTTTCGTTGCCCCGTCTTCGGGCGGTATCACCCGTATGTGGTGGAAAAGGACGTTAAACTCCCAAACACCCACCCACCCCACTAACAGACAGCGAGTTCTACGAAAATGAGGGATTCGATCACACTTCGAGTCAGACTTTTTTTGAGAGATAGGATGTTACGTTAAGCTTCCAGTGTGTGTTTCACTCTCCTTTGTCTTGCAATAAAAAGAAAGAAAGAAAAAAAAAGAAAGAAAGAAAGGACTGCGGGATAGAAGGGGGGGGGGGGGGCGTCGGGGAGAGACAACAGGCAGACATGTGGTAGATTTGATGTCAAATGCAAACAGGGTTTATTGTTATTCATTTCCGATCATTGCAGTTAGCGTTTCACTGGCCTTCATTTTTCACTGCAAATGGGGGTAGAGAGAGAGAGAGAGAGAGAGAGAGTGGGTGGGTGTTTGGGAGTTTAACGTCCTTTTCCACCACGTAAGGGTGATACCAAAGACGGGGCAACGATGAAAAAGCCAGCACAAATATTTGGCTCCAGCCGGGATTCGAACTCACGCCCCGAGCATTGGAAGTTCAGTACATGTACTCTACCATTCGGCCACCCCGGCTCCCAGAGAGAGAGAGAGAGAGAGAGGACAAACACATGGCCCTGGCAGCGGATGGTCATTTTTCCGAGTGCGGAGAATTGATCAGCCTGACAAGACGAACACGACAAGAAACAAGGGGAGAGTGGTCATTGTGCGTGTCCCTCCCTGTCTGTGCCGGACACGCCCCCCATCCCTCCCCATCTGTCTTCTTCCGGGCTTCGCCTTCTCCTTACACGTCGTAAAAAAATGACTAATGAAAATGTGTACACGAGTTTTTTGTTGTTGTTGTTGTTGTTTTTATTTTAGACATGAGGAATAGTGGTCAGGGAAAGCTTTTTATCGTGAAAATTTGATTCACATTGTACAATATGTCTGATCTTGGTTCTTGTGTTGTTGGTTCGTTGCGTCTGTGGATCTGCTTTTGTTTTTAGTGTTTGTTTTGTTTCGTTCAGTGCGGGGGGGGGGGGGGGTGAGGGGGGAGGAGATTGCTAGAATTCTCACTGGTCAGTTTCACCACTTGCATCACCAACCACGACATGTCTAGTCGCACTTCTTTTGCTGTTCGGTGTATTTTGAAAGTGACCACTTCTCCTTAAATACACCCTATGTTTATTTTATTTATTTATTTTTTTGTGATTGACGCAAGAAAGTCATCACTCGATGAAATTGCCGCAGGACTGAGTGAGTGAACCTTCACTCCGAACTGACGTTTGTGTGTGAGCCGGTTCAGCATAAAACCGATAAATATGTCGGTTAATTTAAAAAAAAAAGAAGTTGATTAATGAGTTGAGTGGATTATTGGCGGGCAGACTGATTGATAGGCCGATATTCATTTTCGCGATTTTTTTCCTCCCCCTCTCTCTATCAACGACTGAGTGAAAAACTGCCACGTTGATACACGTCGTGTTCAAGGAGAGACTACGGCGAAAGTTCGAGACTAGTTCGGGTAACTGTGACCCCATGAGTGATCGGGGAAGTCACATCAGTCCTGGATTATTACAGGAGAGGGGCTGCCATGGCTTGTCCGAGACTAGCTTGACTAAACTGAGACTGAAAGATTAGTACGGGATGCATGAACGGAGACTGAGGCGAGTTTAGGACTATTTCAGGGACTTAAAGGTCATTTACGCTGATAATAGTCCCGGCGTACTAATAGACGACTCCACTCCTGTGAGTCGAAAGGGGCGAGCCCCCAGAATTCAGCCAGTCGCGTGAGGAAAACCACTATTACGTCAGCCTCTTTCATTTCCCTTTGTCCATAAAATGACGGCATAGACGTACTGGGTCCACCCCCCCCCCCCCCCCGCTCTTCTTCTTTTCTTGCCAATACACGCTTGCCGAGTGGAGCCGTCTGTTCTGAGACTAGCACTAAGTCTCGAACCAGCCTGGTCTCTTTTCATGCATGCAAACCCCAGAATAGGTGTATCTATGCTAGCTCTTTCTCTTTCAATGGCTGTGCAAGGATAAAGTGTTTTGAAAGTACAGTTGTTGTTGTTGTTGTTGTTTTTTTAGTCTGAAGCCATTCCCTTTTCACTAAAAATGTTGTGTTCAACATTTAACCAATAATTCCGTGTCGGTCACAGCTGAGATGCAGTCTTCATTCATTGAGGGTCCAAGGGTGTGTGTGTGGGGGGGGGGGGGTGAGTTAGGGGGAGGGAGGGTAGGAGAGGGGGGCGTGTGTGACCCCCCAAAAGGGGACATTTCTGCCCGTCTTGTCCTGGCATCGTTGTTTGTAATGCATAGTTGCATCCAATTATCCACGGCATGACACAACGGTCTACAATGCGGAAAACGCCGGTTTGGGTAAAACTAGCCGGCTGATGCTACACACACACCCAAACCGGACCCCCTCCCTCCTCCCCACCTCCCCACCTCCCCACCCCCAGTCTTTTGTGTGTCGCAGGGAGATGACTTCACTTAGTCTGTCAACCCACCTCCCCCCTCCCCCCCACCCCGTATCCCCTCCGCCCACGTCACTAAAACAAGAGTGGCAGCAAAATGTTAAATCGCAGGTTCACACCACCTCTGCAAATAGCGATGCTGTAAACAGCAAGTTGCAATAGAAAGTCACACCCGGTTTTTGGTGCGAGTTTTCTGGGGGTTTTCTCTCTCTTTTTTTTCTTTCTTTCTTTTCTTCCTGCAAATGAAAGAAGGGTGTTTTCTATACATTTGGTATTGTTTCGTACAGCAGTGACATTTACCAGAGCGTAGAACAAAGAACACGATCACGGTTTTATGCCAATCGGCCGCCCGGCCCGGGGTTCTTCGTTTGCACGTCTGTGCTGCAGCGCCTGATTCTACATACTCTGGGGGTGGTCTGAGGTGTAGAGGTTACGACTCAACGACTCAGTCCTGCTACTGGCGCGAGAGGTTGGGTTCGAGTCCACTCGGGGCATCCGATCTTATTTTTAGTTTCTTTTCTTTTCTGTTGTTGTTGTTGTTGTTAACTTTAAGTACATGGCACATTCCATTCGGGCCTGTCGTCGCAGGTTGTCTTCGGGTACTCCGGCTTCTTCCCACCTCTTGTGCTCGGGTCGTGAGTTCGTATCCCGGCTGGGGCCAAATATTTGTGCTGGCTTTTTCATCGTTGCCCCGTCTTTGATATTACCCATTTATGGTGGAAGAGGACGTTAAACCCCCAAACACCCACCCACCCACCCTCCCACCTCTTGCGCGGCGTTAAGCCCTAACTAACTAACTAACGTCTTTCCACCTTTCGTTTTGGAAATGAATGTGCACCCCCCGACCAAAGCTTCAAAATAAACACAATTCTAAATTCAGAACCTTAAAGAGCTGAGCTGACGCTTTGCACCAAGTGATCGTAATGTGTTCATGTCCAGTGTGTGAGTGAATGCTTGGGATTCAAATATCATTGTTATCATCATTATTATTGTTATTGCTCTGCGGATAGTCAACCAACATTCCATGCACACATTCTCGGTGGCCTCTCAACCCCCTGACCTGATACCCGCAGCATTCAGATCACTTCTCTGTTCTGCTTGCGTGGAGCGCCATCAATTCGACTTGATTGGCTGTTCTTTCCGACGAAGCGCCGCTGATTGGTCCAGCGGGCAAACTTTGCTGGTGGGGTCCTGCCCCGAGACTGGGTCAACTATCCGCAGAGCCAGTGCGCGAAGCGGGAGTAGCAACTGCATCGTTTTGCAGCGCAGAATAGGTGAATGCTTATTGCACCCAATAAACGCAAAACATGTGGGTACAGCTGTCTGGCTCTGTGAATATATGTCAGTCGGTTGTATTTTTTTTTTTTTTTTTTTTGGGGGGGGGGGGTCTATCAGAAACTCTGAGTTGGGGGGGGGGGGGGGGGGTTACGGGATAGCCGGTCTGGTAGACCGTACATTGGATTGTCAATGCTCGGATCGTAAGTTCGAATCCTGGCTGGGAGGCAGTTATTTATACTGGATTCTTTCTCGTTGTTCGACTTGGCAAGGCAAAATCTGTAAGTCTGTTCTGGCCCGCTGTCGGGTTCGATACGATACCTCAGCCCAGAGACATAGATCTTATGTATGTCTCTGCTCAGCCCCAGGATCTGTACGCGGACCCTTAAGGGTGCATTATGGACTCCCTAACCGCTTGGCCAAATCCCATTGTCTCTGTTCAGTTCAGTTCCGTTCAGTTCAAGATGGTATCTCTTCGCTCAGAAAAGTCCATACGCCGGCACTCCAACCCATCTCACACAATCATCTCCCCAGTGTCGTCTTTGGATTATTCCATTGTAGGTTTGGCTCATTTTGTTTCTGGGAACTTCTGCGTGCGAAGACAGTCGCCCAGACAAATTGCGCGGCCAGGACGGCGCCACGAACAAACGTTAAAGAAAAAGGTACCTGCTGAAAGACTTCTGCACTGAAAGAGAGCAGTGGTAGTAACCATTGTGGCTAACTTCAGAGACACAATAACGTCGAACTCATCTAACTCAATAATGAGAGTTTTGTTGCTCGTCATCCAGAGAGCACGGTAACTGAAAATCTATAGAAGGTGACCCAGATCTTATGCACTGAAACACATCACACAAAGTCGGGAGCTTTTCTTGCCCCCCCCCCCACCTCCTCCTTGTGGTGTGCGTGTTTCGATTTGTAATGGCGAGATTAGAGGTGGCGGCGTCATTTTGATGACAAAAGTTGTTCAATAGAAGAGTAGGAGCTGTGAGGTATGCGGGATCATGTTGATTTTGTCATTTCGTGTGGGTTGCCCTTTTTTTGTCATTCAGGGCCTTTTAGTTGTGAGCGGATTAAGGGCAAATCTCTTTTTGGAAGTAGCGAGTATGAGACTCTCTCTCTCTCTCTCTCTCTGCATGCAGTCACGCACTCAGGCACACACACACACACACACACACACACACACACACACACACACACACACACACACACACACACACACACACACACACACACGCAGAGGGGAAAAGAGAGAGATGTTGATTTCTTTTTCTTTTTTGACAACGGTAGAAGTCAGTTTCAACACAAAAGCCAGTTTTATGTAACTTGTCGTTGTTACAGCTACTGACGACAAAATTATAACACGAGAGAGAGAGAGAGAGAGAGAGTTTAACGTCCTTTTCCACCACGTATGGGTGATACCAAAAAAAGGGGCAACGGAAACTGAAATGTCAGCCCAAATCTTTGGCCCCAGTCGGGATTCGAACTCACGATCCGAGTATGAAAAGTCCAACTCTCTACCATTCGGCTATCCAAGCTCCCCACAAAGAGGAGAGAGAGAGAGAAAAGAGAGAGAGAGAGAGAGAGTCGATGGACCTTCCTGACACCAAGAGTCGATTTAAACAACCCAAACAAGCATATCACATTATATGAGTCAGACTTTCCTGCTCGCGATTTCAAAGCATCGTACACCTTATTGCTAGCGATCCTTTGTGCGACAAAAGTAACTTGTTACGCTTCGCTGACTGTCGGCCTCTTTGATGTATATCGTATCGTGTGTGCAGTCTCAAGGTTATCTGGGCCCTTTATTTCGACGAGCAGACTTACGGACTAACACTAGGGGGGCGATGATCACTCATGCATGTCGGAATGCCCTGCATGTACGGAAAGCAGTGGCTTAATGTTAATGGCGCTGCCCGTCCCACAGGCGGATATGCGTGTATGCTTTACCCTGTTATTGTCTTTTGTCACTTCAAATTTTTGTTGTTGTGGATGGTTTTGTTTTGTTTTATTTGTTTGTGTGTTTTTGCTGTTTTGTTGTTGCTGGTTTTTGTTGTTGTGTTTTATTTTGTTGTTGTTGTTGTTGGGTCAGGAGATATAAAAGACTTTGATTGTACTATCAGCAACATGGTGAGCTTTGTTGGTGTTTTATGACCCTTGACTTCATTGTACCCCCCCCCCCCCCCCCCCGCATCCCCAACCCCCTTAAGTTTGAATAAACTTAATTTTACTTTGACTTTGAGAGCGATTGTTTTGGGATCCGTCCGTGGATCTGTGTGCGTCCGTCTTAGTGTCTGAGAGGGCGGGTTGCTCAACTGGGCAGGCCTCGGACCCGGTATGGGAAAGGTCCCAGAATCTCGTGGACTTGGACTAACTTGTCATCATTATGTAGCCTACCTCAGGAAGCTGGTCGGTGGTTCAAAATTATTTGTTCTTGCTCCATCGTTGCTTATTTCCTCTGACTTGTCCATCACAGACAAGTCAGATGTGGCCGACCTGACAGTCTGTTTAAACTGAATAGTGTTCAGCTGGGCAGTTCAGTCGGGGTAAATGTCCTTTCCCCTCATACAGGGGAACCGGGACGGGTCGAGCGGTCGAGCACTGGATTTTCAATGGTCGTGAGTTCGAAACCTAGCTAGGAGCAGATTAATTGTGCTGGCTTTTTTATCATTGCCCCGTCTTTGATATCTCCCGTTTATGGTGGAAAAGGACGTTAAAACTCTCCACACCTCAACCCACCCTTCCCCCTCAACCTGTTTCTTAAGACCTTTACGTCGTCAACCGTGCTTGTAGCGAGGACGTTAAACTCGAGCTAATCGGCAGCAGTCGTGTCGTCCTTAATTGCGCTTGAGGTTGAAAGAGATTCCGCATCCTGGTTTCCCGCGCGGCTGGACTGATGACGTCACTGTGTCTCGTCCCCTGTGTCGTCTCAGTGATGACAAGCATTGAAAACAAAGGCAAAAGTTCAGGAAAACAAGCTTCTAGCGCCCGCTTGCTGAATCAAAGGCTGCCACGCGTTCTATGTTTAGAAAAGTCTACAAACATTACATTTACACTAGCAACACGAGAACACGACGGCAGAGAGAGAGAGAGGGAGAGAGAGAAAGAGGAGGTGGGGAGGAGGTTTTCCTGGTCGCTTTTTTTTTTTTTTGGGGGGGGGGGGGGATTATTTCGTCTAGACTTGAAAGGTCGGAAAAGAAAGCGTAGCTGAGGTGTCCGGAACTTTTGGATCCAGACGAGATACCGGAGCGCAGATCGGACGCTTGAAAGCTGTTCTTTCCGCCTCGATTTTTGTTGTTGTTGAGGTTTTGGGTTTTTTGGGGTTGTTTTTTCCCCCTTTCACCTCAAACTTTGAAGGCAGTTGTCTGAGACACGCCTGTGAGAATATTTAGAGAATGAATCATCTTTAGGCGAGACCCCACCCTTTTGGATGTTTGATGTGGTGGTATTTATTTAAACTTTTCCTGTTTGTTACTTTTGCTCTTTACTGCTCTTTGCAGTTGGACAAATGTTTTTATTTATGTTTTAACGGATGAGTCGAGCGCGTAACTGATTACACAATTCCCAAACAGCGTTACGACATTGCCACGTTTTATACTGCAGAACTGAGCAAGCGCCTGCACTTTCCCAAACGCGTGCTCCAAAAAGCACGTGAGTGATTCTCTGCGATGGATGCTTCTGCAAACCCATGCACTGACTCCCCATCTCCGAGTACCCACCCCCTCATGAAGCCGGCTAAGACAGCCGAGCTGTTAATTAAAGCAATGGACTTACAGTGCTCGGATTTTAAACCCGGCTGGAACCAAACATTTTGTCCTGGCTGGAGCCATGTTTCCTCGTTTGCCCCGATTCTGTCTTTGATAGCTGTACACGTATGTGGTGATTGAGCCGAGCGATCAACCAATGACTGATGCAGCCGACCAACCAGCCAAACATCCCCCCCCCATCCCCCAAACCCCACCCCACTCCCTAACCCCCCCCCCCCCCCACAACATCAACAACAACAACAACAAAAACCAAACTGAATCCGCGTGTGATAGTCGCCTGTAGACATGTCGCACACGCAGACGGGCGTCTCTCCCCCCACCCCCTTCCTCTCTCTATCTCTGTCCCTCTCTCTCTCTCTCTGTCTCCCCCCTCCCCCTTCTCCCTACCATCTCCTTCCCGACGCGTGGGTGACGGGACAGGGAGGGAGCACTGCCTTGGCATTTGCACGTCTGTGACTCAAACGGGAGCTCTGCCCCCCTCGGGTCGTCCGGGGTCGGGAGCGGGGCTCCGGATGGCGCAGCGGGTGGGCCACTTTCCGACCCCTTTGACGGAACCACCTTCAGTTGTGCGTCCGAGTCTGCAGCAACATGTTGCACGTGCCGGGTTGTTTGATACTCGTGTCCCGCGTTACGGATCAGGCCGATGTTACGGCTGTGCTCCTTGGTGTTTATGTTTGTGTACGGAAGGCGCGCGGCACTCCACCCCACACGAGGGTTTTTTTGTTTTTTTTTTATTTAAACGCTAGATTGCAGGGGGGGAGGGGGGGAGGGGGGGAGGGGGGGGGTAGATGCCTGTGCCGAACACATGCGTCAGTGTGTGTGTGTGTGGGGGGGGGGGGGGGGAGGCGGATTTTGGCAGATGCCTGTGCCGAACACATGCGTCAGTGTGTGTGTGTGGGGGGGGGGGGGGGGGGATGTAGATGCCTGTGCCGAACACATGCGTCAGTGTGTGTGTGTGGGGGGGGGGGGCAGATGCCTGTGCCGAACACATGCGTCAGTGTGTGTGTGGGGGGGGAGGCGGATTTGGAGGTAGGAGGGGGAGGAGGAGTTCGGACGTTGGTTGTTTAGGGGTTTTAACGTCCTTTTCCGCCACATAAAGGTGATATGAAAGGTTGATGTCACACAGGAGTGTGTTTAGTCCGAACAAGCAGCGAACATTTCAGTTTTTCCGCGTTTCTCAGTCGCGTAACATGCGGCTGCAACATGCCTTTGTCCTAACTTTTCCGGAGCTGTTTTCCATGTTTCCTCGAACAAAAACGTCTTCTGTGTCATGAGTCAAAGACGAGGGGACGAAAAACTAAAACAACACACACACACACACACACACACACACACACACACACACACACACACACCAGTTTTGCTTCTCAGCCAGGATTCGAACTCACGGCCCGACCATTGAAAGTCCAACGCACCGACCACGGGCAGAAGGGGGTGGGGGTAGTGGTTCGCTCGAAGACTTGTAAGACGGAAAATAGTGCTTCAATCCACGCCGGCCACCAACTTAGAACCACACAGATCGAAAGCGTTTGCACCAAAGTGGCAGTTTTAGCGCATTTTGTGGCCCACACCAGCAACTCACACATGTCAAACAGACCGGTTAGGGAGCAGCGCAGACACGGTCATAGTGTAGTGCCTTTGTTTTTATCAGGAACTGAAACACAACATCCAAGGCACACAAGGGTAAATTCAGTTGGTTTTCTTCAAGGACAAACTCTCGTAATACCTTCGTACCGCGCATGAGTATCCCATGTCAGTTTTGGCTCTATTCAGTTTCGGTTTCGGCCCTGTGTGGCGGTTCCTTAAAGGCTTTTACTGCAACAAACACGAGTATAATCAAAGTGTAACACTCCCGCTGACTCGGAGCCAGATATAATTCCACGCATGATTTTTTTGAGTGAGGCCATTGGCTTACTTGGTAGGAATGCAGTTAAATTTTACAAAGAAATGAGAGATTAGGTTGAAGTGTGAGACTGAGCAGGTCAACCAAACAGGCTGAAACCTCATGGACACTGGTAGATAGGTAGGTAGGTAAGCTAGGGTTTAATGTCCCCGCCACAAAAGTGATTGGATACGGCCCTGACGGGCAGATTTGGGGGGCGGGGGAGGGAGGAGGGGGGGGGTGGAGGCAGCTATCCTAAGGGAACAGGCGAACAGTCCAGCAGAACACGATTCAGTCCAGTCAGACTAGGAAGCCTCTGATTTGATGAATCCTTGACTGTGATGGACCTTTTACACAAACAGATCCAGTTATACAGTTGGGGGAAGCAGTTCCTTGGTGCAAATGGACCTACAGAGGTTGGACTGTGTCGGTTTTTCTTAAGACGTAACTTGGCATTGATACTGAGATTGCGTCGTGGGCTAGTCGGTCTCAAGACGGTATCAACAGTTCCCTTACACCTTTCAAAGTGACTTGTTTGTGTTCGAAGAAACTGGGGGGAGGGTGGACGATTGCCTTGTCGTCGGTCGATCTTCGGCATGAATTGACATGTAGCCCAGACGCTTAAACGAGTCCTCCATGGCAACCGCACGCAGCGCACTTTTTTTTTTAACCGTCTGATCTCTTTGTCAGTCACATACTCCCCAAGCTAACCCATACCTGTGTGTTAGGTTGTCGGGGTATTCGCTCACTTTGACTGGATAACATGACCAGGGACTGGCTACTTGTCAGTTGTGAAAGTTTCTGCATAATTTCCTTGATTATCCTAACTTTAGAAATATTTCATCCGATGGCAACTTTTCCGCCCAGTTCACATTCACCACTAAGTTCTGCTTCAGAGAGCGGGTTAGTATAAACCTTGCCTGGCCGGCCTACGCTAAATACGTTTCTTAGCTTTGATGTGTACACCTGACGTTTTGGGAGCTAGCGTAATGAACCAATCTCCCTATTCGTCTGTCCAATAGAAACGCCTCTACCAAACTCGGCTGGGGGTTATTTACCGCATATTACCTCGCTGTGCATGGCGGTTTTTGCTTGTTATTTGCTTCTTGGCTGGATATCGGGCCGCGTGCATGCTGGATGCATGAAGTGTGTGTCAGAACATGCTTTATGGTGGTCCGGGATTTTTTTTTTTTTTAAAAGACTGGCGGCCGATGTACAAAAGAACTCTCTCTCTCTCTCTCTCTCTTTAGCATTTGACACATTCATTGATGTCATGCTTTTCTTGTTTATGTATATCTACGCTAATTGTGTGTGTGTGTGTGTGTGTGTGTGTGTGTGTGTGTGTGTGTGTGTGTGTGTGTGTGTGTGTGTGTGTGAAGAAATACTTGGTTTTCCTAGTATTTATAGTTTAACAAGGACAAGATCTAAAAAAGGTCTGCGCACCTAATCTTTTATCCTTGTAAAATAAAGTTTCTCTCTCTCTCTCTCTCTCTCTCTCTCTCCCTCCTATTTGATATGTCTTGATGTCACTGTTTCACACTGTATTTGACTGTTATTTATTTGTTTATGTTTTGTTCCATTCTGTCACGAGGATAGATTGTAGAGTGACTGTGTAGTTTTTAGTCTGTATCAGTGTAAAGTACATTTCAGTCCATACATTTCAATTCAGTTCATTTCATTTCAATTCGCTGCATTTCTCCCGCGTGTATATAAAATTAATGCTTAAGGTTACTAGTTTGGTTTCTATTAAGGCCTGTTTGTTTTTAATGCGTTTATCGTTGTCTTGGGGCAAAGATTTACACTGGCACGTCCATAGTAGGCCTATGTGCTAGAATACAGTTTTTGCAATAGAGGTATTATGGGCCTACAGTACTGTGTCTGACCGGGGAGAGAGGGTGAATCCCTTTTGAAGTGATATCAGTGTCAAGATTTGTCACATTTCGCCACATAAGTGATCAATTTGGCGTAATTTGCAAAGCCGGATAAAGCAGATGCGTGGGGACACACACACACACACACACACACACACACACACACACACACACACACACACACACACTTTCGTACATCGGCGCTATTTTTGTTTCCTACCGTTCATGTCTATAACCATGAAAGAGACAAACTTTTTCTCGTACTTCCTTAGTGTTAGTCTGAAATACACATTCGCTATTGCCAGAGGACACATCGCCGTACTGAACTGCAAACTCAACACTCAGATCGTCCGAATGTACTGGTTACCATTCGTGCCACGAGTCCACGGGTGCTAAACAAAATGTGCGGGCGTTTTTCGTGTGCTATTCCGATTCAGAAGTTTCGACGGCGTCTGCTCTCAGCTAAAGCCGGTATTTTTTTCAAACAGCCCGTGGAAAAATCGCAATTTTACTTGAAATCGTCAAGTCACTAGAAGCCACTTCAATTAGCCACTATTATTCAATCTGCAGCGGTCTTGGACCTAGCGGGAAGGTCCACGCTTTACGTAATAGTGGCTTGACGTGGCTCCTACTGGTGTGCAGTGGCTTGCTCCCAGCTTCACTGGCAGCTGGCCTCTTTGTTGCGGCCCCCTGGCATGAACCTTGCCTACAAAAAAAAAATCACGAAAATTATGGGGTTTTTTATGACAACAAAAATATATACAAACTAGCACACTCGCCCATCAGGTTCTTGAAATAAACACTGCACATGACCACACGGTCGATTTGTGTCCTCACGACGGTAGCACCAGAAACACTATCGTCCATTTTGACTACACCCCTTGTCCAAGTGGACTAGTGTTCAGTCGTGCCATGAGTAATATGACTGGTTCATTAGGTACCATCTGACTAACTCACGGACTGTTTACCTTGTAGCGATGAGACTCTGAGAAAGTGAAGTTGGTAATGTTGGCGTAGACTCAGTCTGACTCACGGTGTTTGTTTAATTAGGAGCAGTACTAGTGCGGGTTTCCCCCCTCCGCCGCTCTGCTTATTGATCTCCCGTGATTGCGCTGTTTTTTTTGGGGGGCCACAGATCATACACGACTGATACGGGCCACAAGTCAGTACAGAGCCCCCAGTCCCGAAAGAGTCGGTGCATGTTTTACGGGTTACAGTGTCAATGACCGTGATTGGCTGGGGTTTTTTTGTGTTTTAAAGTTTTGTGTTCAGATCGATCGGAATTTTCCGTAGACTGTTACCACTATTGACCAATGACTTTCCATAGGGAGAAAAGGAGAAGAGAGTGATGCGGGGTTTGGAGGAGAGGGGGTTGTGGGACGTCGTGAGGAGAGGTTGACGGGTGAGGGCAGGGGTGGAGTGAGGCGGGGGGGGAGGCGGGAGGAGAGCTGGGAAGGGGTAGAGTTTGAGGATCTTTTGCCACCTCACCAGTGTTGACTGTTGAGTCCTTTGTAGTTTCTTTAGATGAAGGAATAACAACTGAGACTTACTTACTTAGGCCCTTGGCTCCACGTGGAGCATAGGCCATCGACAACCCTTCGCCATCGCACTCTGTTCTGGGCCAGTCTTGCCACTCCAGTCCAGTTGGTACCCTGCTTACACAGCTCTGCCTCAGTGTCCCGCCTCCAGCTGTTGCGAGGCCGGCCTCTCTTCCTTTTCCCCTGCGGGTTCCATGTCAGGGCTTGGCGTGTGGTGCTGGTTGCTGGCTTCCTGAGGGTGTGTCCAATCCAGCCCCACTTCCTCCGCAGGATCTGCTTGGCCACTGGTTCCTGCCCCGCTCGCTCCCACAGCTCTTCATTCCGGATCTTCTCTGGCCATCGGATGTTGAAGATGCGCCTCAGACAGGTGTTGAGAAATGTCTGGATCTTCTGCTGCATCGTCTTAGTTGTCCTCCATGTTTCGCATCCGTAGAGCAGAACTGACTTCACGTTGGAGTTGAAGATGCGAAGTTTGGTTCTTATGCTGACAACTTTGGATGCCCAGACGTTCTTCAGCATGACCATTGCTGCCCTTGCCTTGCCGATTCTGGCTGTGACGTCTCGGTCTGTGCCTCCCTGTCCATCAACCACACTCCCCAGGTAGACAAAAGACTCCACCTGCCTGATGGGCTCTCCACCGACTGTGACTGGTGTGTTGGCAGTGGTGTTGATCTTCATCAGCTCGGTTTTCTTCCTGTTGATCTTGAGCCCTGTTCCGGCTGATGTGGCTTCCAGGCGCGTAGTCTTGTCCTGCATCTGGCTGTGGCTGTGAGACAGGAGCGCCAGGTCGTCCGCGAAGTCGAGGTCATCCAGCTGCGTCCAGAGTGTCCACTGTATCCCGTTTTTCCTGCCTGCTGTAGTGGTCTTCATGATCCAGTCGATGACCAGGAGGAAGAGAAACGGGGACAACAGGCATCCCTGGCGGACTCCAGTCTTCACCTCGAAGCTTTCTGACAACTGGCCAGCATGGGCAATCCTGCAGCTCATGTCTTGGTAGGTGCACTGGATCAAGGAGATGATCTTCCCAGGAACTCCATAGTGCCTTAACAGCTTCCACAGTGCCTCTCTGTCTACACTGTCGAAAGCCTTCTCATAGTCTATGAAGTTGATGTAGAGAGGGGAGTTCCACTCCAGTGACTGCTCCACAATGATGCGTAGGCTGGCAATCTGGTCAGCGCAGGACCTGTTCCTGCGAAAGCCCGCCTGCTGGTCTCGGAGCATGGGGTCGACTGCCTCTCTCATCCTCTCCAGTAGAAAATAACAACTGAGAGGGTTCGTTTATTTGAGAACTTTTTTTCTGGTTAGAACGGAGAGTGAGTAGTAGTGAGAGGGTGGGTGGGTTTCGGAGTTTAACGTCTTTTTCCACCACGTAAGGGTGATATCAAAGACGGGGCAACGAGAAAAGTCAGCACAAATCTTTGCTTCCCGCCGGGATTCGAACTCACGACCCGAGCATTGAGAGTCCAACGCTCTACCACTCGGCTATACCGGTTCCCCTGAGTAGTGAGAGAGAGAGAGTTGCAAGATTTCGTAAAAAACGGGTCGGCTGGTCATGTGACCGTCTTTTACTTTTGAGCTTGAGCGTATGTAGTTTTACAGCTTCACTGTTTAGGAGAGCCTCTTGCGGTAACCTAGCTGTATAATTATGTTTCTAATGTTTTTCCGGACTTGATTTGAATGTGAGTTCGAGTCCCGGCCGGGGCAATTTTTTTATAATTATTATTTTGGAAATGTTCTCTTTTTCTTTTTTATGGTTTTGAAATTTTTTTCTTCTTGATTTTGTAGCTTACTCACGAACATACATACATATATGTGCATGCATATACATGTATATCTAAATTTAAAAAAAATTGTGCTGGCCTTGTTCTCGTTGCCACGTCTTTGACATCACCCTTACGTGGTGGAAAAGGACGTTAAACCTGCAAGCACCCCACTCACTCTTCTGCAGGACTTACTCACTTCCACGGTTATCCCACTCCCCACATTGTAACCCACTTCAAACAGCCGCAACACACCCGTGGTCTCTGTGTGGAGCTTCCGTTGACATTTCACTTCTAACCCACTTCTGCTCTCATTCAGATGGGCACAGTTTCTTTCCCCGTCAATTGGCATGCCCTCCCCCTTCCCCCCTCCCCTCCCCCCTTCCCCTTCCACTTTGCCCCCTCCGTCCCTCCCCACCCACCCAATCGGCCCATGTGTTCAAACGATGGACCCCCTATGTCCAAACGTGTTACAGTACAAACACAGACGCACGCAGTCGCTCAACAGAGAAGATCAGTACACAAAGAATGGTACTCTTTTCGTGGTGATGCCACTATCTTTTTGGAGGTGGCCTAAAAACCGGCCGTGGCATCCACCTTTAATTGTGATAGTCTAGTATTTTGCGTTGATACAATTTCCTAACAACATGACACAGCAGCCTAGTTCTCCCCAGCGCTATTCGCCGAAGAGTCTTGTCTTGGTGGTTCAGTCTGACATAGGTTTCTGCCGGTCTCTCTCCTTTTCCTGTTGAGGTCTCCCTGTGTCTCTCTGTGTCTCTCTGTGTCTCTCCCGTGGCCTGACGGTCCACCCCATATATAGGTCCCGGCGGTCCGCAGGTTCTCCCGAAAGGTAATCAGATAAGGTGGTCGTTAATTTTGACTGACCACCTAGCATGAGCGAGATTCACCTAAATAAACATGTGACATCCTGCTATTCTTCCTTTATCTTCAAAAACTACATTAATGCAGGCCTTGGCCGGGTCACGGCCCAGAGCGTCAAATGCTGGCCTTGGCCGGGTCACGGCCTAGAGCGTCAGCCAAAATATCATCCCTGATCGCCCTAAGGTACCAAGGCGGTCACGGTCTAGGGCACACAGGTCACTGTGTAACATCCGCCCCTTTCAAACAAACAAAATTATAATTAATTATAATTTTGTACGTGATATGCCTGTACGTGGAAGTGAGTGTACTGCGGATGTGTCAATTTGAATAACCATTAGTATATACATCAGCAATAATCAAATTACACACAGCCATTACGGCAAAAGAAAATATTAAATGTACGATTATATATTGCCGTGCTGTGCGATAAAATGTCCTTAGCACATGCATCAGCAAAATCAATTACCAATCAAGCATTTTAGCTACACTGAATATACAAATGAATATACAAGTGAGTATACAAGTGCACTTCCATCACGATCACACGTGATGCGACGTCCTCCGGCTTTACTGCCCCAGGGACGGGTAAAATTTCACCCGCGAATTGTCCATCAAAGTCACTCCTTCAGGCGCAGAAGCAGTCGCTCTGTCGGCGTCAGTCGCGCCGGTCGCTTGGTCGACCACCTGAAGCACCGTGGGTTTGAGGGTCTCCTGTTTGCTCTCCCAAAACCTTGTGATTGGACCAGTCAATAGGGCTTTACCTCCTAGCAGTTTAGAACGTACATAAAGTACAATTCCGGCGACAATTGCCGCCGCCGTTAACGCGATCAGAACATATACCCAAATGGGCCATCTCGACTTTTCTTTTGTGATCGTCTGTAAACCTTGCAGTCGCGAAATTAATGGACCCATATTGATCTCTTGGAGATCCCCCAATTGTTTTGGAAGTTTAACGGGATCCAATTTAGGCAAAAGTTGATTAACTGGTTTCCATAGTGAAATGTTTGACAAAGCATAATCCGTCAGCCAAGAAAGGTACGACTCGTTGACCGCAAATACGTTTTCCTGTTGATAATAGGGTGTCAAGGATATGGAGTCACTTGACCCGATACAAGTCATTCCCAAAGTGAGTACGCTCATTGGTGGTTGGGCAACCAAAGAACTAACGGATTTGCCATGACATAAAACACTAAAAGTGATGGGCGTAGCGGTGCTCACGACCCACATTCCATCCGAAAGATATTCGGCCCTTGGCAGCGCGGTGTTAAGCTGCACTTTTGTCTGACATTGCTGCTTGATGGCCTTGGAATCATTTTTGAACAGAGCCATGATGCAAAATTTACTGGCGTACATGGGGTACAATGGACTTCGAACCGCACAAAATCCGATTAACGGTTCCGAACACGCTTCGAACTCATCCTGTTCCAGCAAAACGAACTTGGTACGTTGTTTGTTAATAGCTACAGCTTTGGATTCGATTTCATAAGTAGCAGTCATGGGTAGCCCCAAATTAGAAGTACCAATGGAGGGTAGAGGAAGATTGTGAACTTGAAATACCTCAAATTCCTCCCTAGAGTCTAATAAGGGAACCGGGACTACGACCAAAATTTTGTCATTTTCCAGAATAGTAGTGCACGTCAAGTATTGATAAAAGTTCCACAAATTTCTGTTTGGGTCACCCGTCAGTTTCAAGGGAGGTTGGATGTGATCTTCAATCTCTAACAACAACTTCTGAAGGTTTCGAGGCGTAATCGTACTTGGAGCTAGCCGCCCTAAGGACAACATGTTCAGTTGTAACTGGAGGTGCTCAAGATAGACGATCATCCGGCTAATCATGGATATGATTTCTGCTATCACAACGACCAGTCCAATACACAAACAGAGCAACACCGCTGCAGTCTTCATGTTCTCCCTGCAACAGAATCACCCACGCATGACATACAGACCCCTGACATCTGTATGTCAATAAAAATAATCCCGCATAGTTCTGTCTATGCGTCCAGTGCATATGCACCAACCAATCCCCACCGTATTAGGTAGAAGGATTGCTCTCAGCGAAGCCTCTCATAGCAGAGAAAATAACGGCCTCGAGCAAAGTCTTCACTTTGCTCTGATCGCCAACATCTCGTCCCTGAACGGACGACACCAACTGTTCCCTAACCTGTTTTTGGTCCACAGTTACTCCCTTATTCTCAGAATCAGGTCCTCCTTCTCCTCTGCTACTTTCACATGGTCAACTTCCCGCAATCTCTGTTCTCTAGCTCGTAACCGTTTTCTGGAGTTCCATTAAGGGTATGTCATCTTCGTCAGAGGATCCATCTCGTTCGTGACGATGGAACCTTGTCATTCGTTCTGTTGGCGTCAAGTCTCGCTCACTCTCATTCTCACTCTCATCTGAAGAAGACTCACCTGGAGGAACTGCAAGCTGAGCTTTTCGTACTGGCTTACCTGTTGCTGGCATCACTGGAATGTTCCAGTCACCGATCGGAACCTTCCGAAGGTGTTCAGCATGAGTTTTTTGTTCCGTACCATCTAACTGGTTTCTCACCCTAAAGGTTACAGGCGTTAACTCTTCCACTATCCTAAAGTATGGCTTCCATTTCCTTTCCAACTTGCTTTTTTCTTTGGTGATTTCGTACATAAACAGGATCACCTACTTTCAACTCAATAGGCTTTACCGACTGATTTGCATAGCGTGCGCCTTTCTTTTGAGATTTCTTTATTCTCTGATATACCTGCGTGAATACTTTGTGCTGATTTTCGAGTGCAACCCTATGTTGATCTTCGCCCATATACTTTCTTCGTGGTCGCAGGATGTTGTCAAGCGGCAACACTGGGTCACGATTGTAAAGCAGAAAGAATGGTGAATGTTGAGTGGTTTCCAGAAATGCTTACTCGAATCGCTGACAGAGTTTGATCCAGATGTATGTCCCATGTCTGCAAGTCATCTTGTATCTTCTTTGACATGATGTCATGCAAGGTTCTATGAAATCTTTCCACTTTAGCGTTTGATTGTGGGTGATAAAAAGCTTGTGGTGACATGATCAATCCTGAGTTCTTTTAGTGTCTCCCTCATGATTCTGTTTTCATTCTCTGTGCCATTGTCTGTCACTAACTGCAGTGGACAACTGTGCCTGGGAATTATCTTTTCTGTCAATAAATGAGCCACAGTTTCGGCAGACTTATCTGGTACTGCAAATGCCTCTGGCCATCCACTGTAGTGATCTACAAACGCCACTATGTATTTATTCCCTGACAAACTCTTTGGGTACGGTCCAGATAAATCAAGACTCACCTTTGCAAATGGATAAGGCGGAACATCCATCTCTTGCAACCGGTGCCTTTTGTTTTTGCATCACTCTCGCTTGACACACAACACAGCCACTCACATACTCATACAGTCCTCTGTACATGTCAGTCCAAAAATACTTTTGCTGTATAGTGTCATACGTCTTGTCAATACCCATGTGACCATTCTCGTCATGGTACTGCCGTACCCACAAACAAAATGAGGTGTTCAGGTATGACTAAACCGTGCCCTCGGCTCGTCCATCCTGATTGGAGAGGAAGTAGAGAACATCATCTATAATCAGGTACCTCTTACGTATCATCTTGGGAGCATTTTCCTGCTGCATCTGCTTCCTTATCTGCACTAAATTTAGGTCTTTGTCCTGTTCTACTTTCATGTCAAACTCAGCAAGCTTGATTTTGTCCAACTTTTCCCTCGGCTCTCCCGACGGCTGGAAACTAGCAAAATCCTTTGGAGTGAATTCATTGGAATTGACCACACTTATTTCGAATGAGTTATCGCTAACCTCCTTCACCCTGCTCTGCCTCTTCCTGTGAACTTTGACAAACCAAACCCTCCGGCATTCTGGACAACAAATCCGCTAATACATTGGTAGGGCCCTGGAATGTACTCGATGGTACAGTTTGTATCCAGCGATCCCTAATGCCCACATCTGTATCTTCTTATTTTGCATTGGAGAGTTTAGTAAGTACTTCAGAGGTCTGTGATCAGTACAGATCTTGAACTGTGCATTGTGGAGGTAATGGTCTAGTTTTCTGTAGAGCGTAATGAATGGCGAACGCTTCTTTTTCTATGGTTGACCATTTCTTTTGACTTTCACTCAGTTTATGGGAGAGGAAATAGATTGGCTTTTCTTCTCCGTCACACTCCTGTGTAAGACATGCCCCTATACACGAATCACTGGCGTCCGTGTACAGCACGTACGGTCTGCTAGTATCAGGTAAGCCAACAGTGGCACAACAGACAAACTCTCCCTTCAAGAAATCAAAGGCTCGCTGACACTCCGCGCTCTCACTGGAAGCGGGCGTATTTTCTTCGTAAGGGCAATGATGGGTTCAGCTATCTTGGAGAAGTTTGGAAGAAACCTGCGATAATAGCTAACCATTCCTACGAAGCTTCGCACTTCCCTCACAGTAGTGGGTGCGGGCATGTTTCTAAATGGCCTTTACTTTCTCTTGGTCGGGCTTGACCCCATCCTTACCAACTACGAATCCCAAGTAGTTGATTTCTTCTCTCATGAATTGACACTTTTTCAGTTTCAGCTTCAAATCATGCTGGGTTAGCCTGTCGAACACTCGGTCAAGATGCTCGAAGTGTTCCTCTAGAGTCTCAGAAAAAATCAAGATGTCATCAATGTACGCTATGGCGAAACTTTCGAAACCACATAGCACAGTATTCATCAACATGAACACACTGGGTGCGTTGGTCAGACCGAACGGCATGACGTTGAACTCAAAGAGACCCTTGTGACAAGCAAATGCTGTCTTCTCTTTATCTTTCTCCGCCATCTTTACCTGCCAATAACCACTCTTCAGGTCTAGACTGGTAAAGTAATTCGCTTTCCCAAGCAAGGAAAGTAGATCGTCAATCAATGGAAGCGGGTATGAGTTTCTCTTGGTAACCTCATTGAGCTTGCGATAGTCTACACAAAGACGCTTGGATCCATCTTTCTTTGATACTACACTAAGCTGGAACACCAAGGTGACTGTGACCTTTGAATGACTCTTGCCTTCAACATCTCATCTAGTGCTTTATCTACTATCTCCCTATCCTGTAAAGGAACCCTGTATGGACGCAGTTTGATCGGTGCGTGATCGCCAGTGTCGATTGCGCATTCGACAGTACTGGTCTGTCCCCAGATCCAAATCGCTACTCGCGAACACGATGTTGCTTACTCTGGACCAATTTCACCACTCTATCCCTGTGCCTCCTCAGGTGCGTCAATCTCTGAAAACCTGATGCCGGTAACGTCCTTCATCTGCAGCCTTTTGGGTTCCGTCGTCACACCTCCTACTGTAGACGCGTTCACTTCCTGAACTGACTCTATCTTGCCCACTATGCATCCCCTTTTCAGTCTAATTGTCTTTATTTGTTGTGTTCATTACTAACACTGTGTACTTCCCACCTTTGTCCTTTCTAACAATAGTATTCGCTAACATCACTCCTGGTTCATCTACTAAAAATCCCCTGTCATTCCCTGTAATCTCTAGATCCTGTCCGTCCTGGAAGTATGGAGACTCCTTGACCCTTGCGTCTATTATCTGGGCCGTCTGTGGCCGCAGGACTGCAGTCCTTCCTACTCTAATCAAAGAAGCTATGTGAATGTCCTGTTCGTAAGGGACGTACACATTCCCTACCCTGACTTTTCTCAGATCAAAATAGATGCGAACACCATGGTCCGACATCCAGTCTGTTCCCAAGATAAAATTCCTGTTGAGGTCCTTAACAACAATAAACGACTGAGTAAACTTCTTGTCTCCCATAGTGAAGTCTAGTGACACAGCTCCCTTTACCTTTAGAGCTTCCCCACTAACAGATTGAAGGGATACGTTTCTCTTTGACAGTTTGTGTTTGGAACCTAGCTTTGCTAACGCCTTTTCGCTAATCAATGACACCTCTGCCCCTGTGTCTATCAAACTTCTAAATCTCTGTTTCCCGATCTGAATACTCACACATTTTGGATTCCCGGCTAAACTAATACTAAATCTCTCTCTGCTATTTTCACCGTTCCGACTAGCGGCTTCGACCTGGTCGGAACTACCTAGTTTAACCCTTGCTGTTGTCCCAACCTAACCCTACAATCTTTCTTCATGTGGCCTATCTTGCCACACCTCCAGCACTTCACTGCTGACCTTGCCTCTACCCGAGGTTGGCTCGCCACTGCAAGCACCGTTCGCCTTGGGCAATCTCGCGCTCTGTGCGCTCCTCCGCATTTAAAACAACGTCTAGGTAAACTGCCGTCTACCTCCATTGGTTCTTCCCTACGTGGGGGGCGAAATCCTCTGTCTGTGGGGTAGGTCCCCCCTTGCTGAAAACGGAGACGGAATTTCCGTCTCAAATTTTCCTCATTTGTGGCTTCCTGCACTGCGGTTTCAAAATTAGTGCAGGTGGCCCTCATGAGCCTCATTTTCGCATAATCATGATACAGCCCATTCTCAAAGTACCCTATCAGTTGGGATTGAACTGCTGGTAAGTTCAATGTATCTGGCTGGGGAAAGGCTTCTGTAGCCAGCGCATAAACGCGCTCCGCGTATGCGGGAACAGTTTCGTCTCGACCCTGTCGAATTTTCATTAGCAGGGCGAGTGCGTGCTGAGTATCGGTTACGGTCGTTAAAAACGCAACGCAAGCTGTCGTTTCAACTCAGTCCATTCAGGCCCCTCTGCCGCCTGCAAGAATCGAGTTATAAAGTCGCTAACTACACCGCGACTTGTCTGATACGCAATGTGAATTCGTCGCGTATCATCTGCTTGGCTAACGGTAGCAAACTTTTCTACCTCTTTCATCCATTCCCGGTATTTGGATGGTTCACCGGAAAAGGGTTGTACCATACTGGCTATACTCTGGGCGGAGAGCATATGGCTCATCGCGTCAAGACGGGACAATACGGGTGCGGTTGCCTCTGCCATTTTTTTTTTTTTTTTTTTTTACTACTTGCCCACCAGTCGTACCTCAAGAAAAGGCTAACAAAATTACGCTCTGGTTCCCTATCGTTGCGCTAAAAGTATTAACTGTTTCCAAATCAAAACCACAAAAAATCATTGCACCATCAGCCCCTGACTGGTCCAAAACATCAAAGTTCTAAGAAAGGCAAAAACGTTTTGAGACCCACCTTCTCGTGGCGTTGACTTGTTGGCGATAGTAAGCCTTTCTTCGATGGTGATGGCCGATCTTCTTTCCGCCGCCCTGTCGCATGCTCTCGTTTGTCGCGTCAGTCCCAGCGCTCCTCCTCTTCCGGAAAACTGCTCCGTTCGTGATGTTGGCGAGGGGTTTTCCTCCGTCATGTCGTGTCTCCCGTCCGAGATGGATCCTGGTCACACGGCACCAAATCAGGGTCCTGCTACCGTCTGTGTTACAGTACAAACACAGACGCACGCAGTCGCTCAACAGAGAAGATCAGTACACAAAGAATGGTACTCTTTTCGTGGTGATGCCACTATCTTTTTGGAGGTGGCCTAAAAACCGGCCGTGGCATCCACCTTTAATTGTGATAGTCTAGTATTTTGCGTTGATACAATTTCCTAACAACATGACACAGCAGCCTAGTTCTCCCAGCGCTATTCGCCGAAGAGTCTTGTCTTGGTGGTTCAGTCTGACATAGGTTTCTGCCGGTCTCTCTCCTTCTCCTGATGTGTCTCCCTGTGTCTCTCTGTGTCTCTCTGTGTCTCTCCCGTGGCCTGACGGTCCACCCCATATATAGGTCCCGGCGGGTCCGCAGGTTCTCCCGAAAGGTAATCAGATAAGGTGGTCGTTAATTTTGACTGACCACCTAGCATGAGCGAGATTCACCTAAATAAACATGTGACATCCTGCTATTCTTCCTTTATCTTCAAAAAACTACATTAATGCAGGCCTTGGCCGGGTCACGGCCCAGAGCGTCAAATGCTGGGCCTTGGCCGGGTCACGGCCTAGAGCGTCAGCCAAAATATCATCCCTGATCGCCCTAAGGTACCAAGGCGGTCACGGTCTAGGGCACACAGGTCACTGTGTACAAACGGCCTTTTGGCTGGCGTTACGTAGGGTGCGAGTCCAGACAACTGACTGATCACTGACGTACGATGAAAAAGGGGGATATTGTTTGAAATGACAGCCATGTCATAGTTAGTGCAGAGACA
>JACVVK020000008.1:1747500-1760000 GCA_018292915.2 Batillaria attramentaria | reverse complement strand
CCTCATCTTCCTTCTCATCGCTCTGTAGCCGGAGCTAGCTTTTCCGTCCCAGGTTATTCTGCCGAGGTGGGGGGGGGGGGGGGGGCATTTCAGGTTCATTCTCATGAAAACTTTTGGCTCAGCAATTCGAGTCGTTTCTTTTCTGTCCTGTCCATGTCGGTCACCTTTCGCACTTGTTCAGGTGGTGATATTGGCCTGCCCACCCCCCACTGACCCCCCAACACACACGCACGCTCGCGCACGCCCCCCCCCCCCACACACACACAACACTTACCCCCCCCCCCCCCACACACACACACACACTCCCACTCCCCCCACCCCCCACCTCAGTCCCACCTCTTCCCCCTTCTCCCTTCTTTCCATCGAAAACTATTGGCTCAACAGTTCATATCTTTTGTCTTTCCTACCTTTGCTCCCTACTGTTTCAGGTGACACTCCACCCCCCACCCCCACGCCCTCAAAACACACACACACACACACACACACACACACACACACACACACACACACACACACACACACACACACACACACGTATCTCTCCCCCCTCCCTCCTGCACCCCACCTTCCCAACACCTCTACCCTCTCCCTCGTCCTTTTCAAAAAAAAAAAAAAAAAAGACCCCCACCCCTCACTCCCTGCCAATTTTCTCGTTTACCTATAACCACGGGCTTTTGTATGCGGACACTGTTATTAGCGCGTCCATGTGTCGGTTCAGGCTCGGGGTGCCAGCGGAAAAATAAACTGTCCACTGAATAGGAGATCAAAGACGAGCGTCGGTCACAGCAAACGTCAAGTGCCCTGAGTGGGTGGTCATAGACCGAGGGGCGGGGGGGGGGGGGGGGGGAGGGGGACGAGTCCTCTCCCCTACTCGGCCATTGACAGAAACTGGGGGATAACTGAAACTTCGGGAGTCGGAGTCAAGAGAGGTCAGGCAGATTTTTTTTTTTTTTTAAAGAAGAGGATGGGGGCGGCTAAGTCCGATGAGCTTCCTATAATGACCACCGCTCACCGCTCACTTAGGTGGTGGAAAAGGGACGTTAAATCACTGTCCAGGGTTTGGGGTGGGTGTTTGGGAGTTTAACGTCCTTTTCCACCACGTAAGGGTGATATCAAAGACGGGGCAACGAGAAAAAGGCCAGCACAAATATCTGGCCCAATCAACGTCCAACCAACAGGCATTTACCATAATCATTGTCCACAAACCTACGCCCGACCAGACACAGTGCATACGTACTACTGGATAAACTATTCTGACGTCATCACAAGGAGGGACAACCGGCGAGCTCAGCACAGACAGATAATCCCTCTGTCATTGATCATGAAGAAGTTACGAACACTCCTCATGTTTGTTTTTGTACTGTGGCGTATCTATTTCGCCTCCCGCGACCACCACTTTGTATCCCAGGCGCTCAATTGAGCATCGGAGCTTATCTCACACTGTGATTTACTCCAGCTACGCTTTCGCGGATCCTTTGATGCTGCTAGGTCAGGGGTTCAAACCTCGGGGTAAAATGAGGGGACAGTCCCTCGTGGTTCAAGTGGAACACGCTGACCTGTGGTTATCTGGTCATGTCGGCTTACCGGTCGTCCAGAATGACTCATTCTCCGTGACCACTGTCACATGAAATGATGGAGGGAAAAGCAGAGGAGATAGTTGGCGTATTTGCTCAGTAATTTTCTCTCTGTGTCCGGCAGTGTGGTATTGTACTAGTGTCTGCATCCGGGGCGTAGAATACTTTATCCCATGCAAAATCGCAATTTTACTTGAAATCTTCTGGTCACTTAGGGTGGATGGGTAAGTGGGTGGGTGTTTGGGGGTTTAACGTCCTTTTCCACCACATACGGGTGATATGAAAGACGGGGGGCAACGATGAAAAAGCCAGCACAAATATTTGGCCCCAGCCGGGATACGAACTCACGACCTCAGGTCAGTAGAAGCCACTTCGGGCCACCAATGCGGAATCTGCTGTGGTCTAAGGCCTAGCAGGGAAGGCCCACGCCTTGCGTAGTAGTGGCTTGAAGTGGCTCCTATTGGTGTGCAGTGGCTTGTTCTTTTTAACCAGTCTAGCGGGCAGGGGTGGTCGGGGTTGTGCTGTTAAGAGATATAGCACTTATTTTATAGTGAACGGAATCTGTGCATTATCACAGCGGTTGTGGTATTGTGTGGGAAGAAAGATGGTGAAAATGACGAGGGAGGAGGGTAAACTTTTGCTGTGTGAGTGTTGTTGGCGTGTTGTTTTTTGTGTGTGTTTTTTATTGATGTTGTTCGGTTGTTTCATGTTTTGTTCGTTTTTAGAGAAAGTCAGACTTCACACAAGCAGTAGTTTGTGTATAATTGTCGCACCAGCCTAAACCCGCTGTCCACTCACTGTTTGCAAATGGAAAAGAAGGAAGTGGTGAACAGTTAGGATTTTGGTAGTGTCAGTAACGCAGCTCCAAATTAGTTATATCCTTTGTTTGTTTTGTCTGTTTGTTTCTTTCTTTTAGTCTTTCTTCTTTCGTGAGTTTGTTTTTCGGGTTTTTTTGTTTTTGTTTTTGTTTTTTTAATTTCTTTCGTTCGTTCGTGCGTTTGTGCGTGTGTTCTTTTGCTTCTTTCTTTCATTCAGTCTTTCATTCATTCTTCCTTTTTTTCTTTCTATTTCTATCTTCCTTTTTTTCCGTTTTTTTCTGTCTTGTGATATTTATTGCTGTTGCTTCTGTTATTGTGTTGTGCCGTTGTTGTTGTTGTTGTTGTTGTTCTTCTTCTTCTTCTTCTTCTTCTGGGAAGCCGGGATAGCCGAATGGTAGAGTGTTGGGCTTTCGGTGCTCGGGTCGACAGTTCAAATCCCGGCTGGGACCAAATATTTGTGCTGGCCTTTTTCTCCCATCCCATCTTGCCCCACACCTGGCGGAAAAGGACGTTAAACTCCTAAAAACCCACCCACCCTTTCATTCTTTCTTTCTTTCTTTTTTGTGTCTTTTTTTCTGTCTTTATTTCCTTCCTGTGGTGTTCTTCTTCTGCTGTGTCCATTTTTCTTTTTTTTTCCCCCTGCTGGCACCTCTTGCAGTAGGTCCGGCGCTGAGCAAGCACATTCATCTTCACACAAACACCGCCTGCTTCTTATTTGCGCCAGGGGCTGTAGTGTACTGTACTGTACTGTACTGTACTGTACTGTACTGTACTGTACTGTACTGTACTGTACTGTACTGTACTGTACTGTACTGTACTGTGGCCGGGCCGCGATGGTTGATGGTCAAGATAATGTCTGTTGATCTTGCTCGCACCTCAGAAAGACAGCACTCGTCTCCTCGGACAATGCCTTGATTAATTGGTACGTCAACAGTCACTCTGACGAAAGCCAGCGAGCGATAACCGCATGCCGACTACACACTTCACTTGACACTTCCGAATGGACAATCAGCTGCGATGTGACCAGAGAGGAATCTTCTGCAGCGTCTCCCCCCGTCCCTGTCACACGATGGGGTTAATCAAGATTGCGGAGGTTTTCAAGGTGCTACTTCGGTTTAAAAGTTTTGACACTTGACACTTCCAACTCAGCTGCGATTTGAGTAGAGAGAGGTCTTCCGCAGTGTCCGTACCCTCGTCTCCCAATGGGGTTAATCAAGATTGCGGATGTTTTCAAGGTGCTACCTCGGTTTAAAAGTGTTTTTTGGGTTTTTTTTTTTTTAACGACGATTTCTTGTGTGTTCGAAATGTGAGGATGCACCAGTGAAAGTCGTTTTCTGGGGGATAAACGGCCCATTTTTTGTCACGCAGACCAGTCGAAATCTGAGTAGTGTTTCCAGTGCTGTTCATATTTGAAAATGGAAACACTAGGTGTTCACAGTGTAGTGGATTTCTGTTTGAAATCAATCAATCAATCAATCAATCAATCAATCAATCATCCCAAGGTTGGAAATTCAGGAAGGGGGGCAACCGAAAAAAGCGTAAATATGCTGTGCATACTCCACCCTAACTGAACGCTCACGGCGCTTTTATTAGGGAGAGGGGTCAAAAATAAGATGTAGCACCGCAGTAGCAATCGTAGTAACACCGATAACGCCCCCGCCCATTTTCGCTGACCCCCGTGTTCACAGCACTCCTCGTCAAACTCGAGCCGGACACTTCTGTGTTTGCCTGCCCTCTCGAAGATGTCGAGGCGTGGACAGTCAAGACTGACCAATGTCCGGAGCGGTTTATCAGTCAAGCTGTGACTGGTCATGATCTGTTGCTTAGGGTGAGGTTTGGGGATGATGCGAATGTTGCAAACACATGAATTACGGGTTCTGCTTGGGTAGGCAAACTCACAGACTACGTCCGTTGTAGAAGCTGCGTTTGTGGGGGAGGGAACGTTGAATGGACGGGGAGACCCCACTCTGGTCAGTCAAAAGTGCCAAGCTCAACACTGAGAATTCAGCCAATCAGTCGCTTCCCGCGGCATAATGAGCACATGACATGGTCTGGCAAGCTTTTTTGGCCACACACTACTACGTGGGGGGTGGGGGGGGTGTTTTGGGGTTTACTCCTATGATGACGAGTTCTAGAATGTTCCCTATAGCTCAAGGATGTTTTCGATGCTTAGGGAAACTTGATTAGGCCGTAACAACAGCTCAGGGCAAGTGGTGACACGATAAATGCTTCGATTACAAGCTTTGCTTTGGGGGAAACGTTACGGGTGTTACGTCAGCATTACACTTACCGCTTTAGGAAAGATCAGCGATGTTAACAGATACTTGTCAGTTACGTCATTTATGTCCTTTACATTACGTCAATAAGCCGCATGACCATGATCCCACACACTAACCCTGTCACGTGGCTAAAAGTCGAGGTCGTACCTTTAGCCAAGCCAAGAGTTACCATTGGCTTGGTTCCCGAAATACCCACACATTTCCTTTTTATTCCGTCGCTCTCGCCAGCCACAATCTGTCAGGTTCTTGTTTCGTAAGATACGACGGATCATAGTTTTAAATTTGCATGTGTGAGGTTGATTCAGATGGAAATATTGTCAGTAGTTTCTCACGGACTCCAGTGTATGCTACTGCCAAGGGCAGAATCTTGGATCAGCTCCCATCAGTTGCGAGAACATAGTTTTTGCACGTGAGTTTTATAAAATTGGGGGGGGGGGGGGGGATGTGTGCAGTGTCTCGTAGACTGACCACGCTACTACGCATAAGGCCGGGCAGAATCTCGCTTTTAATTGACTCCCATCACGAGATCATAGTTCTTTTGATGTGTGAGGTTTATTCAACTGGAAATATTGAATGGGATGTCTCGGAGACTACTCGACATTCAAAGGCAAAACGTCGCTTCAACTCGCATCACGAGATCATTTTTTTTTGTGTGTGTGTGCATGTGTGAGGTTTATTCAGTCGGAAATACTGTACGTAGTGTTTCGTCGACTATACGCTACTATCAGGGGCACGATCTTTGACTCCCATGGTGAGATCAACACAGTCCAGGCCTCACCACTAGCTATATATCTATGCCCCATGGGGGTTGAGAATAATGAAGCTTACACCTTGTCGTCACGCCTCAGTAAGCCGCCAGTACCGCACCAGACGGGGCCACGACACGCCCCAGTGACCACAAGGTCCTGCACCCGTGACCCAAGTCGCCCTTTTAATGTTTCTATTGGTTGAACGGGACAAACGTGACTTTAGAAAAAGGACAGATTTGGGTGAAATTAAATTTAAACGGCGTCTAAATGTCTTCCTACGATTATGCATTTGAAAATTTTAAAAAAATTAAAAATAAAAGGCAGAAAAAAAATAAGAGAAAAAAAAAGGAGATAATCTCTGCAAAGAGACAGGCCCAGGCATCTCACCTTTTCGGTTTGTTTGCATGTTTGTTTATTGAGGGGGGAGGGGGGCGGAGGCCTTTCGCGTCGAATGTATTATAATCTATTGAATCGTTTTCATCATAAAACTTTTGAAAACATTTTGAATATATGTCAGCAAGTATCCTTTTTTCTTTTTTTTCAAAGTTCAAATTCTGTTGCTAGAAAGGCCGGTTCAGACAGACTTGAAAACAGTAACGACCACGAGTTTCTCACCTTGGTGTTCCGAACATCACGTGACATTATGAACGCACCAATCAACAGCCACCAACTTTGCAAAACGTTTGCGATTGGTTATTTCCTTACCCGAGCTGACCGTCTGTAGTACTATGTCAATATCTTTTCCGGTAATGGTCTTTTGATGCGTATCAAACGGAACCACACCCCCAGAACACTCATGATTTCACAAACGTGTGTAAGAGCACAATACTGACACCGCTACTAAGGCTTACAATAATGTACGGTACTTGAGAAACTTCTCCAAGTGTCGTCTGACCGGCCGCTGTGGCCACTCAGGCTGATCTAATGGGCAAGTCAACAGCTTTCGTTATCCCAATTCTTCCCCTGTGGGAAAGTTTAACCCTAAAAAACTATCGCAGATATCGCAACCACTGCTGAGAGAAGTTTGTGGGCGGTCGAAGGACTGGAGGTGTTTGTGAACTTTTCGTCTTCAAGCATATCTTTATCCGTCGAGGGGAAAACTTGACTCCATGGTAGTTGTAGTGGTGGTCATATATATATATATATATATATATATATATATATATATATATATATATATATATATATATATATAATAGGAACAAAGGCGTTACTAAAGCCGAAAACATGCGCTCAATCAGATCAATTTGAAAGTAGGGGAAGTAAGTAAAGCTGAGAGCGCTCCCTAGATCTAGGAGGTGTGTGCTTTGTATGCCATTGGACAAGTCCGCCTTGCCCTACATTGGCTACAAGCCACAATGGGAGGTGGGGGGGGGGGGGAGACCTACCATCCTACCGCTGAAACGTCTAACAGATCTAAGGGTATCTCACCATTCATAGTGCCCCCATTCCCCTCCCACCGGGAGGAAAATGGTCGGTACGACCAAGGCCATATGAATTGGTGATTTTAGCCGCTCACGACCATGGTTTCGGGTCAATGGGACCCTCATCAGGTGAGCATGCGGCGATACCCACGAGGGCTGCAGCGTCCAACTAGCACTAAAAGGCTGCCCCAGAATAATCTGGTGCGTCTCCAGTACTAGCAGACGTTGCTACCCTAAAGCTCTGCAAGAGGTTTCAGCGGAAAAAGACTAAATAATTTAGAAGGAGCAACTGCCTAGGTGTAATGTCATGTAATTACATTTAATATAGAATAGGAACAAAGGCGTTACTAAAGCCGAAAACATGCGCTCAATCAGATCAATTTGAAAGTAGGGGAAGTAAGTAAAGCTGAGAGCGCTCCCTAGATCTAGGAGGTGTGTGCTTTGTATGCCATTGGACAAGTCCGCCTTGCCCTACATTGGCTACAAGCCACAATGGGAGGTGGGGGGGGGGGAGACCTACCATCCTACCGCTGAAACGTCTAACAGATCTAAGGGTATCTCACCATTCATAGTGAGTATATATATATATATATATATATATATACATTGTATATATGTGTGTGTGTGTGTGTGTGTGTGTGTGTGTGTGTGTGTGTGTGTGTGTGTGTGTTATTGGCCGGTTTCTATATAAAAAAAAAAAGAAGATTTCGTTATGAAACTGTGCATAGACTTGGCAACAGATGAAGACATTAACATTAAAATTTAGGATTTTTTGTTGTTGTTAGCAGTGCATCTACGGACAGCACAGATGGTTAAAAAAAATTACAATGGTTGAAACCAGTGGTAATACACCTGATGCAAGAATTCTGGACCGGGCCATACAAACTATCATAAGATACAGACAGAAAGAAGAAGAAGAAGAAAAAAACAACGGCAAACAAAGAAACAAACAAAGAAACAGACAAAAAACACACAGCATATGATAGAGGCAAAACATGGTATGGATAGAACCACACGTGTCCACAGTTCTGTGGTGCAAATGTACAAATTTACGCCACTACCACTTCGCAGTGAGCGAGTGCAGTGACAACCAGCCTCGAGCTTCACACACACAAGGAAAAAAAAAAACCCGTCATACCTACTCTGCCTCGTACAGTTTGGCTACCCTAAGGTTCTCGCTGTTTTCTTGAAGTATCAAACAATACTCCTTCACATAACATACCAAGGAAGGGTGCGATGGCAGAGAGAGAGAGAGAGAGAGAGAGGATACGGTTGACGGTGTGAAGAGATTGCCCTGAGGGTTGCTTGTCTTAGGGATTTACTTCCAGAGAGGCACCGGCCTCTCCCAACGCCGCAACGTAACGACACCCTCCTCCTCCGCTCCCGACTTACCTGAAGTATCAGCGCGTGAGTCTTAAGTGGATTTCGCTGGATCAGAGTTCGTAAACACATGTTCAGGCCCACTCCGGGTGACTTTTAGTTGTTACTCTGTGTCTTTTGTTCAATAGTTCCTTCTCTCCCACTTACGTTTCGCACCTCCATACAGAAGCCCCTGAAAATCTTATCCTTGCCGGCTCAGTGGATCGTGAAATCCACGAGAAGGGGAGAGGGTGGATGCTGTAAGGTTGTGATTGGACTGAAGTAATCAGTTCAACCTCTGGAACGTGTCGGTGACGGGGGGCTGGGGGGGGGGGGGAGTCTCAAAGTCAATTTCACACCTCCGTACAGAAAAGCCTGAAAATCTTATCCTTGTTGGCTCAGCGGATCGTGAAATCGACACAAACAGAAGCGGGCGAGGGTTCTCTTTAAAAAAAGGGTGGATGCGAAAAAGGTGGTGTTTGGATTGAAGTAATCAGTTCACACCTCTTCAAGTTAAGGAGGGCGCTGTTCTCAAGAGTCAGTTTGCATCAGTCACCGAGACGAGTGGACGAGTGAACAGCTGGTTTCAGAGTGCGTGGCGTATCTGTTTCGTAAACATGTATAACAAGACCAGACCGTGAGAGTGTGATTGGCACTTGACCTATGGTGGGGTGTGCAGAACTCCCGGAGGGTATGGGTGGCGGCGCGGTCTGTTTTGGTTCTGGATTTCACGCTCTCGGTGTTAGATAATTAACTGGATATTTACCTGTGCTCTCTTTCTTTTTACTTTTTTTTCCTTCTGGCGTAAGTGAAGTGAAGGTGTTTGTCCCCTCTTGAACTTTGTCAGACAGCTGGAAGGATAAAGCATACGCACGCCGGCACGCACGCACGCACACGCACACACACACACACCGGCACATACACACACCGGAACACACACACACACACACACACACACACACACTACTAAAGCCAACTAGCAACTTACCAAATCAAATAACATCCGCAATTCCATTGTTTAGAGATCTCCTTTCTGTTGTTTATGCCTATGTTTGTTTGTTTGTTTGCCTAGTTTCCCCCGAACTCCACTATGCGTTCACCATATTTCCATTCTACAGTTGTCCTAAGCCGGATCCTTCATGCTATTTGGTTATTTTTAATTCCTCTACTCGACTTTCCGTTCTCCTCATGCTCTGTCACGCGTAGAATGGCACCAGACCGGATCTCTCAATCAGTAATCATTTCTTCACATCTCATTTCCATAATTTACGTGTGTGTGTGTGTGTGTGTGTGTTTCAGGTTCCGCAAATGTCTGAAGGCATCGTCGTCCCCGTCAGCTCATATGGTGGGCAAGATCTACTTCAACGTGATCGGCCCGCAGTGTTTCAAGTTCACGCGCAGCAAAACCTGCAAGAGACGCAACTGGTGGGGCAAATGTAAGAAGTATGGCTTCACCAAGGTCGCGCATCCGAAAACACAGAAATACTTTTGAGGAGCCATTCTGACAGAACTGTTTGTGATAATTATACACAGAGGCGGTCTGGGTTTGGGTAATGCCATTTCAGCAAAATTTGCACAGTCATGACAAAGTGGTTGTATAGAATAGTGCAGAAGGTATGAGCACACCCGAAAACGCAGGAAAGCTTTTGACTAACTTTCCTAACAGGGGTGTTTTTGTGATATATGCCAAACAAAGTGGTACAGTTATTCACGTAGTTGAGTCAAGTCAAGTCAAATCATTTTATTTCCTTACCTCTGGGGGCATAGAAAAAGAAAAAGAAAAAACATCGGCACAGAAATACTGTGGGCATTCTTCTGCTTGCTTGCCGGAGATAAGTGCAGAAGATGCGTAAGGGAAGTCGAGTGTAAGATTGGTGCAGGTCTTTGGTGTGACTTCACCGTGGTGACTCATCAGTCTGCCAACGTAGAAGTCACCTGTACTTCTGAGGATCTTGAGACGTGCGTGAGTGTTTCTTCAAACGGACTCCAGGCTTGAAACTGTATCGCAAAACGTAGTGCAAAGCTAACAAAGTTCGTGAGCAACGTTCGCGTGGACAAGAGTGTGTTTGACTTCATCGTAGTGGAGCATCCACGGCACAGGCCGAGAGGTACAAAGGGTCCTCGCCAACACACTCGTCTGTCTAGAGGAGAGATGAGTCCACAGAACAGGGAAAACAGAGCAGGAGAGTCTTCGTCAGTGCAGCCAGATAGCAGTAGAAGGGTTTCACGTTCAGTCAGAATGAACACGAACGGACACTAGCAGACTAGTGCTGAGGGCGCTTTCCAACGCGAGGATTTCCACAAGCATATCCTGAACACACAGATGCACACGCTTCTTCAGTCTTCAGACTGGTCGTGATTGAGTGAAGAGTGATTGCGACCTCATCTTGGGGTCCGCTTCTGAATGTTTCCAGTTGCGCCGGGGCACTTCAAGACTGCCCCACCACGCGGAGCTATAAGGATACGATACCGTACGATACGTACTATACAATACTATGGTTTATAATTCTGATATAGACCTTTGGTCGTGAGAATACTGCGAAGCGTGTGTGGAAAATCACTCGTGATGTCACTGACATACTTCAAATTTCCGGCTTCCAGTGAATCAGAGTGAATCACTCGACGATCCGTGCACCTCCAACGTACATTTGAAGACATGGAGTTGGAAGTCCAGTCTAACACGAGAGCTGCTCAGAAACAAACAGTTTTAAACATCAAAAACGTTTCTGTTGCGTGACTGCTAAACGACTCGGTTTAACAGGGTAGCATATCTGTGTTCACAGCGATTCTCCAACTCGGGGATGGCTGTGACAAAGACACGTGTATATGTTTATTTGCTTATTCGTTTCGTGAACACATTCACTCCACACGTAAGAAAGTGATTTTCAGGTCTGGTGGGCTATCTACCCAGACACAAAAGTTCGTGTTGGTTTCGACTTTTCGTGCTGTTGATTCGCAGTCGGATTATTTGTAGGAAACGGAAATGTTCTTATCATGTAGTGATCTACCTCAAGCGGTGTATAATTTTTCTACCTGCTGAAACATACTTTCTGTCAACCTTAAGGTGTTTTTTTTTTTCTGAAAATGTCAGAAAGGCTGAATTTCACTGGTTATGTGTTGAAATAATTTGAAAAATTTTGTTGAATTTTTTTTTTTTTTTTTTTTGGGGGGGGGGATTTCTGCCGTCGTGTTCTTCTACCCTTTCTCTCTACTCCAGCCCCGCTCCCCCTCCCCCTCCCCACCCCCTTTCAACATGCCCTTTATCTTTTCCATTGTCCTATACATCAACATTCTTATTTCCCGTACACTGCCATCCCAACTTAACGAATCTTTTTATTCGCCTGAACTTCTTCCGAAGTCATCACAATCACCGTGACCCCCCTCCCCCCGCTCCCCGCCCCCACCCCTCCCAATCCCCAAAACCACTACCCCCATATTTTGTTTTATTTTATTTTATTTTATTAATTTTAATTTTTTACATTCCGTTGTACCCATCATGCAACTATTCATCTGGAATGGGACATGACGGAGAGCCAACACCCCCCTCCAGTCACTCCTCGTCAGAAACTTCTCCGCCTATCTTTCTATTAATAATCAGGATTTTTACAAACTTAAGTCTAGGGTATGTACGTACACCGAAAAAAAAAAGATAGAAAAAAAAGCAACACTTTTGTTGAAGTTCTTGTTCTTGTTCTTCTTTTCCCGACTGGACTACTTGTATGACTGTATTCTGCCCCTTTTCTGATATTCATATCTTCTTGGAAACCAATATAGAGACATAACCACTGTTTTTTTTTTAACACGGAAGTCTGCGTGCGAATCCAAAATCAAGCATGCATCTCATTCATACGTTGACTGTAAAATGGCCAGTAGCTGATTTCGAAAGATTTTATTTTAGAATTGTCTAACACCCATTTGTTCACAAATCGTCATTCTTGTATATGCAGCTGAAAGGCGTGAAACTCTTCAAGATCAAACTGTTTGCCAAGTGGCAATCATGTGGTTGTTTATATGTTTGATAGTTTCCAATGTGCAACGTTTATAGTGATCGCTTCGTCTGTTCGTTCGTCCCGCTATCTGAAGGGAGGCAACTACCGCTTTGGGCAGAAATTCAAGAAAAACGGCTTGCACTCTTTAGGGTAGTGAAGTATTTGTAGCGATCGTTTTGTCCGTTCGTTCATCTCGCCTGTACCCGAAGGGAGGCAACTACTGCTTTGGGCAGATATTCAAGAAAAACGGCTTGCACTCTTTAGGCAGTGAAGCATTTATGGTGATCGCCTTGTCCGTTCGTTCACCT
>JACVVK020000008.1:1730000-1742500 GCA_018292915.2 Batillaria attramentaria | reverse complement strand
AATGTAACATTTTGATAAATTTGGATACCCCAAATTTGAAGCCATTCGGTTAAGTATCTTCGAAGAAACGGGCCCGGACACAATTCACACACGCACACACGCACACACGCACACACGCACGCACACACGCACACACGCACACACATCCGCACAGACGGCACTCACTGAGGAGGAGAAGTGCGTTCGGAACACCATACGCGTCAGCATCGATGACGCAAGTTTTCTTACGTCATTGTCAGAGTTACACTTGCATAATCGTCTCTGCGGGAGATCGGCAGTGACGTGCGTTTGTACCACAGATGCTTGCCTATGAACGTGGAAATTTTAGCCCGTCCTATTATGTTGTTTCCATTACTATGGAAACAACATAAAAATGCATGCATCTATCTTTTATGCCGCTTCTAGTTCCCGAGGCCCAAGCACACGTGTGTCTGATGATGATGAGATATCAGGTTTTAAAAGAGCGCTTGTCTCTCTCTCTCTCTCTCTCTCTCTCTCTCTCTCTCTCACACACACACACACACACACACACACACACACACACACACACACACACACACACACACACATGACCGTCACACACACACAAGCAAGGGTGAGTGAGTGGGAGTTTAATGTCCTTTTCCACCACGAATGGCACACACACAAGCAACATTCTGTAGTACTATATACACTACGAGAGCGACAGAGCGATAGAAAGGGGAGGAGGAGGAGCAAGGGAGGGTGTGTGTGTGCGGGGGGACGGGGAGGGGGGGGTGTGAGAGAAGAGGGTGAACACGGACATACAGGGACGTGGAACGCGGATAGTGTGTCAAACTGTCAATCAGTCCATGACAAGTTACTGGACACTGACTGACCTTCACTGAACCACACCGGCCCACAATATCACGGATATATATACTCCCTATTCTCAGGCTGCACGAAACAGCAGTATGGGCCCCGTATTTTCAAAGTATGACACGACACAGAGTATGTGTGGCTCTGGTGTCGTAATTGTGTGGTATGTCTAACACGGTGGCCTGGAGACTGAAATTACTCGACTATGAATTTCTGGTCTTAAAAAGAAATCATTTAAAATCTTAATCTGCATGCTCTCTGCATATTCATGCAATGGACGATCAGGGCGTGTGTGTGTGTGTGTGCGTGCGTGCGTGCGTGTGTGTGTGTGTGTGTGTGTGTGTGTGTGTGTGTGTGTGTGTGTGTGTGTGTGTGTGTGTGAGAGAGAGAGAATGAGAAACAAACAGATACAGTCAGAGACAGAGACAGACAGACAGACAGACAGACAGACAGACAGACAGGGGACTGTAATATTTACATTTCCCATAACTTTCCTCTTTTCGACTTGCTTTGGCCTCCTGCCAACAGATTATTCAGATTAAATTTCTAAGCTGCCCGAAAAAAAATCAATTTCAGGTTGATTAAAGAATTAATACGGTCGGTCTGCATACCCCACGCGATGCACTTTATTGACTGGGTAAGAACATCTGCAAACTCCTCATGAAGAGAGTAAAAATGCCCCACAAAGTGAAAATGCAAGATCAAAGGATAACCACGCACGCGTTTAGACATTAACTCGAATAGGATCTGATAAATAGGGACAGTTGAAAACAGACAAGATGAAACACCCGCGGAAAGAGAAGCCAGTGACACAGACAGAAAGCGAGGGACGGCCGAAAACATTAGGGAGTTTGAGTTTCTCTCTCTCTCTCTCTTGGGGAGCCGGGGTGGCCGAATGGTAGAGCGTTGGACTTCCAATGCTCGGGTCGTGAGTTCGAATCCCGGCTGGGGCCAAATATTTGTGCTGGCTTTTTCATTGTTGCCCCGTCTTTGATATCACCCGTATGTGGTGGAAAAGGACGTTAAACTCCCAAACACCCACCCACCTCTCTCTCTCTCTCTCTCACACACACACACACACACGCACGCACGCACGCACAGAGCCATAGAAAGTTGACACAAATGCCATCACACAGCGGAGCAGAGTTAAAACAAAGTCACGTGTTGGGTTGTGTTCAAAGTTTCTAATTCATTTTCTTCAAGCATCCGTTTCATTGCCAGAACACTCTCTCTTCCTCTCGGGGAGCCGGGGTGGCTGAATGGTAGAGCGTTGGACTTCTAATGCTCGGGTCGTGAGTCTGTATCCCGGCTGGGGCCAAATAATTATTTGTGCTGGCTTTTTCATCGTTGCCCCGTCTTTGATATCACCTGTATGCGGTGGAAAAGGACGTTAAACCCCCAAACACCCACCCACCCCTCTCTTTCTCTCTCTCAGGCACACCAGCACAGACGCACAGGCAACATGATTATTATGTTCGCACGCACAGTTGACAGAGAACGGGAAAATCTGGATATTTGCGAGATGCACGTGCAACAGGCTGAACAGTCTCCAGCCAGGCGCTCCAGTCCCGCAAAAAAAATATCACGAACGTATGTGTACATCTAGCGTCCTGACTCGTCCACATCTTCAAGCGCGGAAATACTAACATACAGACTGGCTATGCACCGGAAAGATGCACTGAGCCTGATGTTGCAACCACCCAACAGGACACTGAAAGACCTCACGATTGCACAACAATGGTCTGGCCTCCCCCCCCCCCCTGCCCCCCCTGAGTCAGTCTCATCACCACCACAACGCGCCAGTGGTGTACGCAACTCACGCCGGATCCGCCCGTCAGGAAATCGTTTCGGCAAAAATCACGTACAGCAATGCTGACGGGTGCACGCGGGGAACTTGTATCTCTTCCTAGCATCGTGCGTCTATTTAGCGCCTTCTGGGACACACTTGTTGCAGTGTCGGGAGTACGGCCGCGGGGACCATCTTGAGACACCGCAGTAAACCACAGACGTGCTGCTCTACCTCCATGGACGGTGGATGACAAAAACAAAAGGAAACTGTAGTGGCTGCAAAGTGGGGGAAAAACAACAAAAATGGAAGCCACGAAAAAGGTAGACAAAAAAAAAAAAAAATCGCTGATAGACAAGGATAGAACACGTCGGCGTTTCGGTAGCTGACCTTCAGGACAAAAACACATGGGACATAACTTGACTCAAACAAACAAAGGACAACTCTAGACTCTGACCACACACGCACAGCTTCCTGATGATGGCGAATTCTACAAGTCATTTTATTCCCAACTCTCTGGAAGCACTGACAAGAAAAGAAACACATGGGACATAACTCAAACAAATAAAGGACAACTCTAGACTCTGACATCACACACAGAGCTTCCGGTGGGTGTAAAAAATCTACAAGTCGTTTTATTTCCAGGTCTCCGGAATAACAGGAAAAGAAAAACATCGACGCAACAGTGCGGCTGCTATGGACATTCTTCCGCTTTCTTGCTATTGACAAGATAAACACGTGCAACATCTGCATACAAACTTAACTAACTACTTAGGCCCTTGGCTCCATGTGGAGCATAGGCCATCGACAACCCTTCGCCATCGCACTCTGTTCTGGGCCAGTCTTGCCACTCCAGTCCAGTTGGTACCCTGCTTACATAGCTCTGCCTCAGTGTCCCGCCTCCAGCTGTTGCGAGGCCGGCCTCTCTTCCTTTTCCCCTGCGGGTTCCATGTCAGGGCTTGGTGTGTGGTGCTGGATGCTGGCTTCCTGAGGGTGTGTCCAATCCAGCCCCACTTCCTCCGCAGGATCTGCTTGGCCACTGGTTCCTGCCCCGCTCGCTCCCACAGCTCTTCATTCCGGATCTTCTCTGGCCATCGGATGTTGAAGATGCGCCTCAGACAGGTGTTGAGAAATGTCTGGATCTTCTGCTGCATCGTCTTCGTTGTCCTCCATGTTTCGCATCCGTAGAGCAGAACTGACTTCACGTTGGAGTTGAAGATGCGAAGTTTGGTTCTTATGCTGACAACTTTGGATGCCCAGACGTTCTTCAGCATGACCATTGCTGCCCTTGCCTTGCCGATTCTGGCTGTGACGTCTCGGTCTGTGCCTCCCTGTCCATCAACCACACTCCCCAGGTAGACAAAAGACTCCACCTCCCTGATGGGCTCTCCACCGACTGTGACTGGTGTGTTGGCAGTGGTGTTGATCTTCATCAGCTCGGTTTTCTTCCTGTTGATCTTGAGCCCTGTTCCGGCTGATGTGGCTTCCAGGCGCGTAGTCTTGTCCTGCATCTGGCTGTGGCTGTGAGACAGGAGCGCCAGGTCGTCCGCGAAGTCGAGGTCATCCAGCTGCGTCCAGAGTGTCCACTGTATCCCGTTTTTCCTGCCTGCTGTAGTGGTCTTCATGATCCAGTCGATGACCAGGAGGAAGAGAAACGGGGACAACAGGCATCCCTGGCGGACTCCGGTCTTCACCTCGAAGCTTTCTGACAACTGGCCAGCATGGGCAATCCTGCAGCTCATGTCTTGGTAGGTGCACTGGATCAAGGAGATGATCTTCCCAGGAACTCCATAGTGCCTTAACAGCTTCCACAGGGCCTCTCTGTCTACACTGTCGAAAGCCTTCTCATAGTCTATGAAGTTGATGTAGAGAGGGGAGTTCCACTCCAGTGACTGCTCCACAATGATGCGTAGGCTGGCAATCTGGTCAGCGCAGGACCTGTTCCTGCGAAAGCCTGCCTGCTGGTCTCGGAGCATGGGGTCGACTGCCTCTCTCATCCTCTCCAGTAGAATTCTGTTGAGAACCTTGCCTGGCACTGACAGGAGCATGATCCCTCGGTAGTTGCTGCAGTCCCTGAGGTCCCCTTTCTTTGGCAGCTTGATGACGATCCCTTCTTTCCACTGGGCTGGCACCTCTTCCTTCTCCCAGATCTTGCTGAATAGGCTGTGCAGCATGTTGACGGCTGTCTCTGTGTCTGCTTTGATGGCTTCTGCTGGTATCTCGTCCGGCCCTGCAGCTTTCCCATTTCTCAGTGTCATGATGGCTTTCCTGATCTCCGCCTTAGAGGGCTTGTCGCAGTTGATGGGTAGTTCTGTCTCTGCTGGTGGGATGTCTGGTGGTGTTTCAGGGATGGGGCGATTTAACAGCTCCCTGAAGTGTTCTGCCCATCGCTTCAGCTGTTCCTCAGTTGTTGTCAGTGGGTGCCCGTTCTTGTCCTTCACTGGTTTGTCTGTCTGCTGGAATTTGCCCGCGAGCTTCTTGGTCACCTGGTACAGGTCTTTTAGATTCCCTTGTCGGGCTGCTTCCTCTGCTTGACTGGCCAGGTTGTCGATGTAGTCCCTCTTGTCCTTCCTGGTGCTCCTCTTCACTTCTCTGTCAGCTGCTGTGTATTCCTCTTGTGCCTTTGCCTTAGCTCTTCTTGTTCGGCTCGTGTTCAGTGCAGCTTTCTTCTCTTTCCTAACTTCCAGCTTCTGGATGGTATCAGCAGAGATCCATTCCTTATGTTGGGTCTTTCTCTTGCCAAGGACCTCTTCACATGTGTCGTGCCAAAGTTTCTTGCTGTGTTCCCAGTGTGTCTCGATGTCCATTTCACTGTCTTCTATCAGGTCTTGCAGTGGCTGGAACCTGTTGGAAAGGCTGATCCGGAATGCTGCTTGTGTCTCTGTGTTCCTGAGTAGTCCAACGTTGTACCTGGTCCGTGTGTTGTTGGCGTTGGTGTGCCTCTTAAGCCGAAGTCTCAATGTTGTTGCAAGAAGGTGGTGGTCTGATGATACATCGGCACCCCTCATCACACGCACATCCTGCCATGATCTCCTGAACTTCCGGCTGATGCAGATGTGATCAATCTGGTTCTCCGTGACATGGTCCGGCGATCTCCATGTGGCCTTGTGGATGCGCTTGTGTGGGAAGATGCTGCCTCCTATCACTAGCTGGTTCAGGGCACAAAAGTTTGCAAAGCGCTCGCCATTTTCGTTCATCTGTCCCAGTCCGTGTGTTCCCATGGTGTCCTCGTAGCCTGTGTTGTCTGATCCAATCTTGGCGTTGAAGTCTCCCATCAGTATGGTCATGTCCTTGGCTCCTCCTCTATCTATCACTGTCTGCAGTTGTTGGTAGAAGTCATCTTTTTTCTCCTCTTCCGCATCATTGGTGGGAGCGTAGCACTGGATGATGTTCAGCTTGATGTCTTTTTTCTTGGTGATGAATTTGGCTGTGATGATGCGGGAGTTGACAGGTTCCCAGCCGATGAGTGCCCGCTGTGCCTCCGGTGCCAGCATCAGGGCCACGCCCTCAGTGTGGGGGGCTCCATCCTCTGTGTGTCCAGAGTACAGCAATTGCTCTCCCGATGAAAATCTCAGCTGTCCTGTCTGTAGCCACCTTGTCTCACTCAGTCCCAGTACTCCTATCTTGTAGTTCTTCATCTCTCTTGCTACTTGTATGGTCCTTCCTACTTCATACATTGTCCTGATGTTCCATGTGGCTACTCTCGTTGTGGTCCTGGGTGTTAGAAGGGGGGTCGGCCTTGCAGCTTCCTTTCGGCTTTCACTGCAATGCGTCATAGGTCTCCGGGATGGAGACCCTTCCTCGCCCAGGTGAATGTCTCGGTTTGTTGTTGTCGATGCTTTTGTAACTTAGTGTTTTTTACAGGTAGGGCTGTTAACCCTACGCAAACCCGTTTAGCCTCTTGGAGAGGTGGTCCACATTCGTCTGACCTCTACCCTTTGACCTGTCCAGCTTGGGTGACCCTGCCAGGAGCATGTGCTCCTGCTGGCATAGTTCTCTGGGTCATTGAGGTACACAAGCCACTACCCCACGACAAGGGGTGGACCATGTAGGGATCTGCATACAAAGATGGAGATGATAAAGTTATGCTGCTGCTGGGACCAGAGACTGCAGGTGGACTGAGCGATTATACGTGATCATGCGCGGATGTGTTGCCTGATTCACCATTGATGTCTCCCCTCTGCGTTGCTACTTTTACGCGGTAAGTAGCGTGTTGCTTTGCAGTGCGTTGAATTTTGTTTTGAAACTAAACGTTGATGTGCCTCAGGTGTTTTTGTTTGTTTGTTTGTGTGAGTGTGTGTGTGTGTGTGTGTGTGTGTGTGTGTGTGTGTGTGTGTGTGTGTGTGTGTGTGTTTCGTTTTTGTCTGTCCTGCAAATTACTACAGTAAAAGAGCGCCGCATTGCAGTTGATTAAGAATTTATTTTCCTTAAAATCTTAATGCGTCAAGCCGTCGTTGCCTATTATGCCCGGTATTATTTGTGTTATGTTCCATTACACTGCGTTGGGGGAGCGGGGATAGCCGAATCGGAATGGTAGAGCGTTGGGTTGTCATTGCTGGGGGGGGGGGGGGGGGGGGGGGGGGGGGAGGGCGTGACTGAGTTCGAATCCCAGCTGGGGCCAAATATTTTAGCTGGCCTGTCTCTCGTTGCATATCCTTTGATATCACCCGGCGGAAAAGGACTCCCAAACACCCACCAACCCACTCTACATCCACGTGTTGATTCTTTGTGTCGGCTGTCTAAGCGGCGCAACACCACCACCAAGTAAAATTAACCATCCAGGTATCATTATCAGACTGTCATTTACCATCACGTACTCCTCCCTACTGACAGTCTCGGCGTGGTGCACCCGCTACTCCCCTCTGTCTGGCACGCCGAGAAGGCAGCGTCTCGGTGTACCCACACCCCACAGAATGCGGCCGCCCTGATTCGAGAGTTCCTTGGTATGTCCAACAACCTTTTATCCGAGTACCTGACCGCTTAAAGAGGTCCGTGGTGCACGCAGATCCACTAAACAGGGAAAACAATCACCATCTTTCGCCAAAATATGACGTTGGGTGTAGTCTTTGAACCCGAATAATAGTAGCGTCTGTGATGTCGGACGGAGCAGCTGGGACCTAGGTGTAGCGCGGGACTCACTGAGCTGAAAATCGTCACGTTTGGGACATCTGCATTTAGATCGGGTGGAAGAGGTGATCAGCATGCAGACGTGCATTCTAGCTCATATAATATCTCAGCAACAGCGGTAACCCAGACTGAGAAGGCGAGTAAGTAAATGAGAAGAAAGGGCCTTGAATATGAAAAACAACTGGTTTCTTCGTTCCGCTACTGTGACCATATACGTGGCAGGACTGACTCACATAAATTATTAGCAAAGACCGGCCACCACACACAGCAAACGCACACACTGTTTTACAATATCACAGCATTTTTTATTACTGACGCCACCACCGGCTACAAAGAAATCAGTGGCACATGCAAACTAAACATAATTAAAAATTGGTGTCAGAAGTGGGATCAAGTTCAGTTTTGGTCGCATTTTGCATATATCACAGCATTTGAAGTCAGCTTATGAGGAAAACAATTAACACGATTAAAAAATCACAGGAACAAAATATGACCCATGAAAAAAGCTTTACACGGTCGACTCTGTAATTTTTTTTTTACCCCTGGCACTTGATTTAAACAGTTTTTATTCATTTTGAACAGAAAATTCACTCACACAATCAGTTTCGACAATACCGAGCACAACAAGTTAAAAACTTATGAATGTGCTCATAAGTACAAAGAAACATTTGCGGCGGAGTATTATAAGACAGATCTGTAAGAGATAGAGAAGAGAGAGGATAGAAAGAATGACCAATAGATACAGTACAAAGAAAAATGCAGTGGGATTGCGTCTGCGACGGCGGCAGCGGGCCGGCGACTGGTATTGGAAATTGGAATTTAGGTGTCAAAGCGACCTGATACTTCTATAAAGTGCTGTACAGTTTTAAAAATGTTTATATTGTCATTCAAAGGAAGACAGAGATTCCCTCTCAAGAGGGTGTCGATGTTGTAGTTATATGGCACTTCGGAAAGCTCAGTTTTTGTTGGGAGCTTGGATCTTTAAGTTTAAAGTTCGGGACATGCAAAATAAAGTACGGTGAGCCACGTTCTCCATGATTATTGACATAGTTTTTGATGATGGATGATGAGGACAAATGATTGAAGCAAAATCTCTGGGCTGAAAGCAGCGCGCGTGTTCAGCTACACCCCGCATATCCATCTAAGGGAGCTCACCTCGTTACAAGTCAACAGCTTACATCGGGGTTACTTCCCTTCAAGCATTGGGGGTTCCTCACACTAGACGCGACACAGCAATGTAAACGAATATAAATTAATAATTATGAGGGTATGTTTTACGTAATCAAAATATAAACGAATATAAATCAATTAAACAATTATAAAGGGTTATATTTTACGTATTTCCCAAAACAACAATAAAAATCTTGGAAAATTTACCGCTTCCTTTCACATCAAGACTGCACAACTGCGATTGATTTACTTCATTATTTCATTCATCCAGCATTGATTAGCGATTTCTAAGTAATGGGTTCTGCTTTTTTCTCTTCTTTTATAATTCTGTTTAACTTAGTTTTTTAAAAGTGATATTTTTAATTTTGACCTTAGATTCAATCTCGGTCGGATCGTTCTTGTACTTAGTGAAGCTGTCCTCTTGTGAAACACGAATTCGAGACTGAAGCCGCTGTTTTTCCCCGGCAACACGTTGTTTGTGAACCGCAGCACGAGGGTCGTCCAGAATTCTCTCCCCGTTCACAGAGTGCAGAAAGTAGACCTCTCCTCCCGGATCTCGCCTAAAAAAAATAAAATAAAATAATAATAAACAAAACAAAAAAAAAAGGAAATAAATACAATAAAAATAAAAAGGACAAAAGAGACAGATTGAGGTACCAGAGTGTACGGCATATAAAGTAGGCATACTGTGTACGCTTCTGATTGTTTGTTCTCCCTGTGATTGGGTGAGATGGATTTGTTGTGATGTTGTTAAGTTATTGCACATGTCAAGTTGTTTTTGTTGGCGCACAGTCTCTTTTTTTTTTTTCATCCTGACTTTGTTTCAAGCTGTGAGTCCAAAGACGATTTCCCATTGAGTACCTGTTGTTTACTGGACAATAAAGTATTTTTGAACTTGATTTCCCCGGGAACGCAGAAGAAGAAGAACTTGATTTTGATACTGCACTAACTCAGAGACTGTTAAAGGGACAAATGCTACCATATTTATGCTCACAGGTCGTTCTGAGCTGTTATTGTAGTATCCATCATCACACCACTTAGACTCCTGGACAGTGACAGCGTCTGTAATGCTGGCACTGAGCCAACAGAAGCGTACCCGATGACGCGGCGACTACACTGAGCGCTTCAGTAGTCAGTGTGACAACAGTCGCAGAATTTGAATGTTCGATCGCTCGCGCAAAGTGTAAACAACATCGTTTCGCATCATGAGCTGTACTAATCATCAAGACAGAGTATCTCGAGCGTACTGGCGCACGCACGAGCGAGACTATTCCAAAACACAAGTGGGCTTTGCAAAGATGGAATTACCCTGTTTACTACTAAACCAACTGGAACTTCGAACCGTGATTTGATTTGATTTCCTGTCGTGCAACGTGTCTCGGTTTGGCTACAGTGAGGGGAAATGGATTATTTCTCATATACGGTGACTCTACGCCACTCACAATTATTCATATTAAAAATGACCCTGATGTCACACTGGTGTGTTTAGGAGTTTTGATGATTGGTGAAGAAGTGCGGTATGGGCCTTGGATTCGAATCCCCTGATAGAGTTAAGAGAACCTTTCAATTCCTACTTCCGTGAGGGAATGGTGGTCGAATGGTAGAGCGTTGGACTTCTAATGCTCGGGTCGTGAGTTCGATCCCGGCTGGGGCCAGATATTTGTGCTGGCTTTTTCATCGTTGCCCCGTCTTTGATATCACCCTATGTGGTGGAAAAGGACGTTAAACCCCCAAACACCCACCCCGTGAGGGACGGAGAAAGTTAGCCTCAGCTGAACCCCCCCCCCCCCCAGTTTTCTCTCTCTCTCTCTCTCTCCATCCGGGGAGCCGGGGTGGCCAAATGGTAGAGCGTTGGACTTCTAATGCTCGGATCGTGAATTCGTATCCCGGCTGGGGCTAAATATTTGTGCTGGCTTTTTCATCGTTGCCCCGTCTTTGATATCACCCGTATGTGGTGAAAAACGGACGTTAAACCCCCAAACACCCACCCACCCTCTCTCCATCCCAGCTGGGGCCAAATATTTGTGCTGGCTTTTTCTCATTTTCTCATTGCCCCGTCTTTAATATCACCCTTATGTGGTGGAAAAGGACGTTAAACTCCGACCCCCCCCCCCCCCCTCTCTCTCTCTCTCTCTCTCTGTGAGCATGCACGCGTGCTCATGCGGGCATGCGTGTGTGTGTGTAGGGGGAGGGAAGGTATTTTCATTTTACTTTTTATTAATAATATTTAATAGTATTTCTTTTATTATTATCAGTTATGTAGTAGTTGTAGCAACGGCAAATTAGAAAACTGACCTTTGTGTTAAACTTCTACCGTTGAGAAATAAACATTCATTCATTCATTCATTCATTCATTTCCTTTTAAGGAATAAAAATGTTAAAAATATTACATGTACCATCGAGTCCAGTGTTCGGGAACGGCTTCTTTTAGTCCTTCTTGGGCGATCCACATCAGCTCCGGCTCTTCATCTGGATCAATACCGATACGTTCCGCATACGCAATGATATCTGGGGGGGGGAAAAAGAACCCCAAAAATCAACAATTCAAAATGGGAGAATTTTTAATCTCATTACATGTCTTTCATTTTTGTGTGTAACAAAAATTTCACAGTGGTACAAACACCTTCACAGTGTTTTCTGGTTTTCTTTATCTGGTTGTAATGTTTTGTTTTCGATGCTTTTTTGTAATCGTGAAGGTGCAGCGTCTCCTGCATGTCCTAGGTTTATACTGCCCCGTAGACCGGTTTGTATCATTTGTCCAACGTTACATTTTTGGTTTAATCACGTAGTGCAGGCACATTTAGCCGCGAATTAGTCTTTGATTCTTGCGCGGCTTGAACCCCGAATAGCTAGGTTTGGTGGTACTGCACTGCAGCGACGCGCTTCCTTCCAGAGGAGTAACCCTGATTTCCTAAAGGGATAATGAAGTACTAGCACTGTACAAACTGTACCATGCTCTGTTGGTTCTGCCGTGTAGTGCGACGTCTCGTGCAGCATCACGTGACCTTTGATGCTCATACCGTACATTCTGGCATCAACGTTCTCCGAGTCTGACGAGGGCCGACGGGAGGAACTGCCTCTCCGAGGGCGGAACTCAACCATCTGGCAAAACTGCCAATAGAAACCCAGCGTACACTCAATAAAGATAACAGTTAGAAAGAGAGCTTACATGATTAGTTCGCGTGGTTTACGGCGAAAGACTAACCCCGAGATGGTTCGATTGTTTGAGTAGCTACTGAGCCTCCGATACAAACGGCATCCCTCGCGTGACGTAATTTATTCTTCATTCACTTTTCGCGTCATGTCGTGACGTCAGTCCTTTAGCCAGAACATTCTGCTCGAATACAAGAAGCCTTCGAACCATTCCACCAACACAAATAACATAATCAAATCGTCTGCGGTAAAATAAATAAATAAATAAATAAATAAATAAATAAATAAATAAATAAATAAATAAATAAAATAAAATAAAATAAAAAGTTCGCCATGTTTCAAGTTTTCAGCCGGGTAATGACTGCTTACTAGCGTTTTGTATTTTTATATTCTAAAAGCGTATGACTGCAGTGAGTGCAAATAAAAG
>JACVVK020000008.1:1692500-1725000 GCA_018292915.2 Batillaria attramentaria | reverse complement strand
GGTCGGATTTCCGTATCTTGAAGAATGTACTTATTTTGATTTGTAGGGTGGTTGCTGAGTTTTAGTTGGTTTGTTTTTAAATTTGTTGCTGCTGCTGTAGTAGTTGTAGTTCGGAGATGGGGGTGATGGACGGGGTGTAGATGGGTTGCTTACGCACACACACACATACGCACACACACACGCGAGCGCGCAGCACGCACAGAAACAATTTGTGGTATTATCCGTGTTACTCAGACGGCCTTGTTCATGTTCTAGGTGTGTGTGTGTGTGTGTGTGTGTGTGTGTGTGTGTGTGTGTGTGTGTGTGTGTGTGTGTGTGTGTGTGTGTGTGTGCGCGTGCGTGCGTGCGCCTGTGTGTGTGTGTGTGTGTGTGTGTGTGTGTGTGTGTGTGTGTGTGTGAGAGAGAGAGAGAGAGAGAGAGAGATGATGATGATGATGATGATGATGGAGACTTGATATAGCGCACGGCTCCACCCTAACTGAGTGCTCACGGCGCTTAGGGAGAGGTTTTGAAAGGAAAGATAGTTATAAAAAAAAAAAAAAAAAACTGCAGATGATTACTGGCGCGCGGCACTGAAGAGATAAGTCTTCAGGCGCTTCCGGAATGCGGTGATGCTGACTGCCTCCTTCACTGTCTCAGGGAGAGAGTTCCAGAGAGATGCAGACAGAGAGGAACACACCGGTATTTACATTTTATTCACAATAGGAACTTTCTTTTATAACGCACAAACACACACCTCTGTTACTGATTGTACGAACAAGGTATAAAAATAACGCAAAATACACTCAGAAAAAAATATACATGTCTCCACATGATAAACACGTTTCTATTGAGCAAACTGAGATATGAGCGTTCTGGGGGTTAAAACCCCAATATCTGTGACTGCCACCGACTGCAACCTCTGTGATTTTCATATATGGCCCACCTTTAATATTGAGCAGACAAAAGCAAAAATGATGATGAGGGTTGCTTGGATTAGCTACATTAAAGGTCTGCAATCTCAACAAAAAGCCACAGTGTGTTAAAAAAACAAACAAACAAATAAACAAAAAACTATCCTACTGTGCAAAATCCACAGTCAACTCTGTGACAGTTACACAGTTTACCACTTCCCTGAAACCGTTATAACATCCAAGGCAGCCTGATTTCACGAGTCACTGCAAACTCGTGCTCTGGTTTTACAAGGGTCTCCGGAGCGCTGAAAACTCTGCAACTGTGACAGAGTTGCCTGCATTGTGCGCAGTCGCAGGAGTCGCAGTTTTAAAGATCTAAGCACCCAACAAAAAGCTTTCCGAAGCGTGAATATTTTTTATTGTGACTCCTTCGACTGTGCATAATCCAGGCAACTCTGTCACAGTTGCAGAGTTTTCAGCGCTTCGGGCATCCTTATAAAACCAGAGCACGAGTTTGCCGTGACATTATTTGGCTTTTGGTCAGTGAGCGAGACACATCGCTACAGTATCTAGCGGATGTTGAGTGCTGCACGATCTTTCTCGCTCAGTGTCAAAACGGAAACAGAGCTGTGAAATCAGGCTGCCTTTGGCTTTTATTGGGGTTTCAGGGACGCTGAAAACTCTGCAACTGTGACAGAGTTGACTGTGCTTGCACGGTCGACTCTGTAAAAATCATTGTTTTTCACATTTAGGAGAGCTTTTTGTTGGGAGCTTAGATCTTTAAGAGCACAATGTTTGCGGCTTTGTTACGATTGCAGAGCTTGAATCCAGCTGACATTTTCTGTGTACCGGTCGATTGCCATCAGCGCTACTGGGCGAATGGTGATTAACCTATCGAATTCAATTTTCGTGTCGGGAAAGAATACATTTAATGTACTGTACCCCAAACAACTATAATATACCAGGGGATGGATGGGGTGGGTGTCTGAGGGTTTAACGTCTTTTTCCACCGCATATGGGTGTTATATCAAAGACGAGACAACGTGAAAAACACCAGAACAAATATTTGCCCACCCCCACCCCCAACCCCCGCCGGGATTCGAACTCACGACCCGCGCACTGAAAGTCCAACGCTCTACCACACGGCTACCCCACCCCCCACCCCAACTCCTCCCCCACCCCCTCCCCCCTATGATCAACCCTGTTCCGGGCCCGTCGATAACTCCATGCCCCTGCGACGACGGCCAAGTCGGGCTAACCGAGACCGAGTCGAGGTAAGTGATAACCAAGAAGGAAAAAAACAAAAATACTCGGTGACAAGGAAAGTGGACAGTTGTCTCCCTTGCCGCAACAAGCACGCATTTTTCGTGGCAGAGCACAAAGCTGCCACGAAAAATGAATGCATGCTGCGGGTCTGTGTATGCACGGGGGATAACTCATGCAGGTAATAATCTCGAAACAGTCTGAGAATGTACTGTGGTGAATGCGACAGTTTTCACCGCTTCTGTGCACACTGATATAACACGGGGACCTCAAATTTGTTCGCAGCTGTCCACTTTCCTTGTCACCGAGTATTTTTGGTTTTTTTCCTTCTTAGGTATCACTTAGCTCGGCTCGGTCTCGGTTAGCCCGACTTACGGGAACACAAAACAAGTTGCACCACGGGAATCTACATTTAGTTGGCCGTCCTCTTGAGCCAGCCGATACCCTTGCGCCACCACGGCTCGAACAGAACAGACAATGACCTCATTAAATTTATCGCACACATAACACGAATGATTCGAAAAAGATTCTGACACGAAAGCAAATGTTTTCATTTACCGTGTAGTCGGCTACTGCCTCTAGCGATGCGACGCTTACCCTGTATCCTGTTTATGATCTGCAAAATGAACACGATAACGACTGAGCATGTCAAGGGCCAACCTATCGACTTATTTAGATTCACAGCCTCACAGAGGCAAGCGGAATAGCACAGCGTCTACCGCAGCCGTGCCCGGCAAGCGCTGACTAGAAGAATTATCGGCCGTTGCAGTTCTCGTTCACACGGCTAGCAGACGTCAGTGTGTTGCATTCCGAGCTCTAACTACCATTAAATAACGGACTGTTTTGAGGGAACAAGCGCACTCACAAGAGCCGCAAATTTCCAAAACAAAAGTTTTAGAACCGGCGCCAGCCATTGAAGAAGCTTTTTCAGCTAGACTGGGCAGGCCACACGGTGTCCAAGAGAGAGAGAGAGAGAGAGAGAAGTGTTTGAAACAGATATAACGGACGACTCCACACCTGCCAATCAAGAGGGTCGGTCCCCCCAGAATTCAGCCAATCGCGTCCAGCGGCCTCATGGGCACAACACGTGGCATGGTCTGGCAAACTTTATTGCCAGACACTACAACGAGGTATGACTAAAACACGGAAAGAAGAGCAGAAAGTCCATTGACGTCATTTAAAGAAAAAGACCATTACGCCAATCTCTTTCACCTTGGCATCACCCTTTTTCCCATACAATGACGTCACAGACTGTGTTTTTGCGACACACGGCGTAGTAAAGGGGCGGGACTTTGGCCTCGGGTGGAGTCGTCTATCATAGCTACTGCTGCATGTCTGAGTTCTTGAGGGCAAATTCTGTTATTATCTCGCCATTTTAGCTTCGTACCTCCACCTTTCACGGCCCACATGAAGCCTGCCCTGCAAATTACCTCCCGTAACCTCAGCCAGTGGTCACCTCCTGCTGTAGGTCAAACTCAACTGAATTTGAAGTCTAGCACAAGTCATGTCTTACTGGGGTCATGCTTATGGCACTGTGAAAAGCTCCACATGATCTGTAACTCTGAATAGAAAACCCTGGAAAATGTATGGTTAACAAACGGAAGACACGTTCATGAGTTGGCTCCAGCTAGCAGCAGGTACTCGAGTTGTCTGAGGGGGTGGAAGTAGGCGGCAGGTCTGATGCGGATGTCGGCACAGTTGATGTATTCCACGGGCAGGTAACAAGAGCGTAGCCAAGGCTGACGGGTGCACTGGTACGTGTCTCCCATGTGAGCTGCCAACACAAGAACGGGGACAGTCGGGTGAGTACGGCACACAAACAGAACGAGGAATAACTCCTAAAAGCCCACGCAACAACTGTATTTTTACTTGAAATCCAGATCACTTGAAGCCACTATCGGGGAGCCGGGGTGGCCGAATGGTAGAGCGTTGGACTTCTAATCCTCGGGTCGTGAGTTCGATTCCCGGCTGGAGCCAAATATTTGTGCTGGCTTTTTCATCGTTGCCCCGTCTTTGATATCACCCGTATGTGGTGGAAAACGACGTTAAACCCCCAAACACCCACCCACCCCCCTGAAGCCACTATCACGCAGTCTGCAGTGGTCTCGCAAGCCCGCGCCTGCGACATAAATTATTATTATTATTATTTTTTTTTTTTTTGGTCGATGAGGTTACTAGTGCACACCCCAAACTGACTTGGCAGGAATTGTGTGTTTAAAAAAGGTAAGAGGCAAGGTTTGCGCCAGGGCACCTGGATATTCCGATCACTGCATAACTGCTTCTTTTATCTTCCGTGGAGTGATCACAGTGAGTCGTATGATCGAAATTTCTGTCCCCTTAAACAGTTTTATGTAATCCCCATTACCTAAGGGATCGGGCATAGAAGTTACAACACAAGTGGTCAATTTAATAAGAGTGAGTGAGTGAGGGTTTTTTTATTTTTTTTAGGGCCTAACGCCGCGCAAGCTACGAAGACAGTCAATTTAATAAACAAATAAATAAAATGTACGTAAAATAAAACTCACAAGACTGCCAGCGCCACTGAAGGACACAGTGGTTGCAGGTGAAAGTAGCCGGAAGTTGAAGGTAGACGCGATGCATGCCGGGACGGCTGGGATAATACTCGTCACCCCAGCCGTACAGCGTGACAGCGGGAGAATCCGCGAAACAGTCCCACGTGACGTCTGTGAATCGCCGGGTGAGGGGGCAAAGGTGAAAGGTCACTTTGTCTAGACCCTGAAAGCAGAAAAGGAATTTAGACCCTGCAAACATGAAACAAAAAACAAACAAACAAACAAAATCCAAATTCACAATTTTTGAAAAAACACCACTGTCATAAATTCATTCTTTTGTCCTGACAGATGAACAGAAACGCACTCTCATTGCCTACATACCATAAAGAAAACAAATCTTTTTTTTACCGGCACAACAGTGTGGTTGAGGAAAAACGAGACAGCGAGACTTCCGGTGGCAGTGTAGTCACGTGACACACGGAGCGGGAAGGTGACGTAGCGTCCGCCCAGCACGTGATCCTGGGGTCCGACAGAGGAGTCGCCACACACTCCACAACTCTGTTCGTCTCTGTCAGACGGGGCTATTGGCATCTGAAACCACACAGTTGGTTAGTGGCGGTGGGAATTAAGCAAAAAAGAAAGCTAACAGAAGAAAGTCCAGAAGTAGAACCCTCTCGTAACAGAAGAACGCATAAAATTTATCCAATACTCAGAAAACAACCGACGTTTCGAAAAGAGAGTTTTCATCTGGCACAGACATGAAATCAGACTGTTGATTGGTTGGTTGGTTGGTTGGTTGGTTGGTTAGTTAGCTGGAGTTTATCGTTCCACGCCACAACGAGGTGATTGGAGACGGCCCTAATATAAGGGGCAGGTTATGAGGAGGGGATAGCACGAGAAAGCCAAGCAGTCGATGACACACCCCAGGAAAAACTTGTCCTTCCGACTATCCACAAACTTCAGGGCTGAAGTCAATGCTCTTTGAGAAGCTGCCAAGCTCATTGGTAGAGAATCCCCCCTGCCCACACACGTCGTCTTCCTAACTGACTGCAGATCCGTCATCCAAAGCCTGCAGTCACCCAGTGAGCAGCTGGAAAGAGACACACAGCACCTTCTAGCTGCCCTCTCACAACAGATGAAGGTTGCCGTACAGTGGATCCCTGCTCACTGTGGTCTCACAGGAAACGAAGAGGCAGACAGACTGGCCAAGTCTGGCAGCAGAAAAGAGCAACCCCAGCAGGCAGCCTCCTACACAGAAGCCAAGACTCTGGTAAAACATCAGTACAAGACAATCTGGACGGCGCAACACAATCCCCCATCTAACGACCAGATGCCACAGCTCCAGCATTATGAACAGACCACCATCTTCAGACTACGAACTGGACACTGCAGACTGCGTGCCCACCTGTGCCGCCTTGGGCTGTCACACTCACCAGACTGTCCGTGCGGAACAGCCCCTCAAACCCAGGAACACATTCTGCAGCCCTGCCCCCTCTTCAAAGAAGTAAGGACACAACACTGGCCGAACGGAGCCACACTGGCAGAGAAACTCTGGGGCAGCAAAACAGACCTCTTGAAGACCACTGCTTATATAAAGACCACAAACCTAATCATCTGAGGCGGAGTCCAGAACAGGGAACGCAGAAGAAGAAGAAGAAACTTGTCCTTCATGGCTAACAAGCCATATGACGTAAAGCTTAAACATCAATCGATCGGAGGGGATATCTACCCTAACTGAACAGTCCAGCTGAACAGTTATTCATTCAGTCCAGTCAGACTGCCAGGTCAGCCACATTTTATGTATCCTTGACTGTAATGGACAAGTTACACAAACAGATCCAGTTTACAGTTAGAGAAAGCGGGTCAACGTGAAAGAGACCTCACACTTTTTTGGCCCTGTCGGGATTCGAACACGGGACCTTGCGATCTCGAGTCCAACGCTCGCCGTTGAGCCACCGACTTCCCCAGCAATCAGACTGCACGTTTTCCATTTTATATAATTGTGACTGGGAGAGGGGTGGTGTGTGTGTGTGTGGGGGGGGGGGGGGGGGGGGGGTAGGTGGTGGGAGGCCGGGTTGGGGGTGTTTTGCGCTTGTCTACCGTCAGGCTCATGTATTTTCACGACAAAAAGTCAAGAGCCTGATGGTGGTGTTAAATGCTATAAAATGAAGTTGTTCTCCTCAGGCTTGTACTAACAGAACTGTCAAGTCCAACTCTTCAGAGTAAGACGTCAAGAAAACGAACTATGTAAACAGGTTAGCAAACTCTGTTCTGAAAAGACCAGTGAAGCAAACTTTACTGACGTTGACAACAAGCCTGACAACGCATGCGTGGCCTGAGGTACATGTACAAATGAAATAATTATGACGTTATCATTTCCTCCTGTGTGAGTTATGCGTGCTTAAATTGCGTGTTGTTTTGCGCGATGAGTATTGCTGTTCAGACGAACTTGTTCATTGTCTGCCCTGCTGCTCTTCCTGTGTGTGTGTGTGTGTGTGTGTGTGTGTGTGTGTGTGTGTGTGTGTGTGTGTGTGTGTGTGTGTGTGTGTGTGTGTGTGTGTGTGTGAACTTTATCTCAACTTGACAAAACAACTGTGTGGTTGTAAGTTACGAACCATACGTGCAGGCATCCCGTACCCCACTACATCACACACACACACACACACACACACACACACACACACACACACACACACACACACACACACAGAGAAGGGGGGGGGGGATTGAGGGTTTAACGTCCTTTTCCGCCACATAAGGGTGATATCAAAGACGGAGTAACGAGAAAAAGCCAGCACATATATTTGGCCCCAGTCGGGATTCGAACTGACGACCCGAGTATTGAAAGTCCAACGCTCTACCATTCCGCTATCCCGCCCCGAGAGAGAGAGAGAGAGAGAGAGAGAGAGAGAGAGAGAGAGCTATGCTCACTATGACAAGCACATACGACGGCCACATGCATACAAAAACCTGACGGCAAAAAACCATGGTGTCAGATCATGTAGCATTATATCAACAAGACCAGACATCAGATCATTAATGTTTGTCACGGATGCTCGCAGGTCCGTGGAAGGCCAGATTAGCCCTGTCGACCGCATGTGTGACGATATTAATCATATCTTCTGTGTTGTTTTGTCTGGGACTGGGTGTTCTGTGCATGTTCCAGTTTAGTTGCTGTCTGGCAAAACAACAACGGGAGACAACTTGTGGCTGCTGAAAATTCGTAGTGTTTATTTGCGGTACTGGCCTCTCTCGTTGCTTTAGGGTGGTCCAGTGGTTAAGAGACTTGTCACCAATGCGAGAGGTCAGGGGTACGAGTCCCACTCGGGGCAAAGAATTTTTCCTTCTCGTACGTGGCACCGTTCATTCGGGCCGATCGTCGAGGGTTCTCTCCGGGTACTCCGGCTTCCTCCCCCTCTGCTTTGGAAATGTTCAACCCACCAAATTTGAAAAATATAAATGCAATTCTAAATTCCGAAATTTAAACAGCTGAGCTGACCCTTCGCACCACGTGATTGTAATGTGTTCATGTCCAGTGTGTGAAAGAATGCGTGTGATTCACGTGAGCGTGCGTGTTGCCGTGGGCTCAGTTCGCGGCGCTTTTAGCCGATTCATGAAATTGGGTATTTCTGGCACTGTTGTTACTGTTTTGTTTTGTTAGTTTGTTAGATAGTTTGTTTGTTTTCTGTTTGTTGTTTGTTTGTTTTATCCTGTTCTGTTCTGTTGTTCTGTTCTGTTCTGTTCTGTTCTGTTCTGTTCTGTTCTGTTCTGGTCTGGTCTGGTCTGTTCTCTTCTGGTCTCTTCTCTTCTGAGCTGATCTGATCTTATCTGATGTGATCTCTTCTGTTTTGTTCTCATGTATATTAATCTGATCTGATCTCTTCATCTCTGTTCTGTTCTGAGCTGATCTCTTCATTTCTGTTCTGTTCTGATCTGAGCTGATCTCTTCTCTTTACCGATTCGTTTCGTCGCTGTTATCATCACTGTCATAATGTTGTTTCTTTTTAAATCATCATCAAAATTATCGCCACCATCGTCAAAAACGCCACGTTACATTTACATTCAGAGTCACTTCTGACATAACTCTTTGCACTTCCGGGAGAATACACTCCATCTTCTCTCCCAGCGTTCCTTCTCGCTGACACTTGTGTGTCTTCGGGGCCACCTGAAAGAATGGTCTTCCGTCCTGTTTTTGCCGTGAGCCTCGCGCTGTGATTTACATACAGGTCCAAAAACAAGGTGACATTCCGTCTTCGCTGCTACTCTTTTTTTTTTTTGTTCTGACAGCTGTAAATCTTAGGATCATGACGGCGTTAGTCTCCACGCTGTTCCTCATTGTTTTTCCCTGAGCAAGAGTATGACTAACGCTGATGTTAAACAAGGTCAGATTCTTCGTTTGCTGTGCGTTTCTCTCTCTCTCTCTCTCTCTCTCTCTCTCTCTTTTCCTTTTTAGAAGTTAATGTATACGTGTTCTTGACAAATCTAGAGGCCACTGACTTTAATATTTGACAGGTCTTAAATCAGTGTCGCTTAAAAGGACTGAAACTACCATTTTTATGCTCACAGATCGCTCTGATCCGTTTCCGTGGAATCTATCATCACACCACTTAGACACCTGGACAATGACAGCGTCTGTGATGCTGGCACTGAGCCAACAGAAGCGTACTCGATGACGCGGCGACCACACTGAGCGCTCCAGTAGTGTCACAACAGTCGTAGAATTTGAATGTTCGACCGATCGCGCAAAGTGTAAACAACACTGTATCGCATTAAAGAGCTGTATTAATATTCGACGATAGTGTATTTCGAGCGTACAGACAAAGTCACGAGCGAAACTGTTCCAAAACATAACCTGGACTAGCAAAGATGGAATTAGCCCGTTTAACTTCAAAGCTGAGGCGACTGATACAAGTTCTTGAAATTCATGGCACCTTTTTCACAATAATTATTATAGTTATTTGTCACTAACAGAAAGTGCAAAACGCAAGCAAGGAAGTTTTGAGAACTTCTGCTTGAAAAAGCGTGTGTGTGTGTGTGTGTGTGTGTGTGTGTGTGTGTGTGTGTGTGTGTGTGTGTGGTGCGGGGGGGGGGGGGAGGAGCCGGGGGGGGGCCGAATGGTAGAGCGTTGGACTTCTAATGCTCGGGTCGTGACTTCGTATCCCGGCTGGGGCCAAATATTTGTGCTGGCTTTTCCATCGTTGCCCCGTCTTTGATATCACCCGTATGTGGTGGAAAAGGACGCTAAACCCCAAAACACCCGCGCGCGCGCGCGCGCGCGTGTGTGTGTGTGTGTGTGTGTGTGTGTGTGTGTGTGTGTGTGTGTGTGTGTGTGTGTGTGTGTGTGTGTGCAATTCGGAGAGTAAACCCTGTACGGATGCAAACATCTACCCGATCTTCAGTCTGGTAACCTGCACGTCGTTCATTATGTTCGTTTCCTGCATGGTTTGAGTGCGTGAGTGTGCGTGGATGGTTCGTCCGAATACGTGTGTTGTCTTGCACCGCCTCAACGGCCGGCCACACACCACATCCTGACAATCCTGACCGACCGACACTATCTTGTAGCGAGCAACGACAACAACAAACTCACCTTCGACGGGTGGGAAAAATGGACGCTAAGCCCACGAAAAGCCACCAGCAACCACAACCGGTACTTCAGGGGGAGCCGGGGTGGCCGAACGGTAGAGCGTTGGACTTCTAATGCTCGGGTCGTCAGTGAGTTCGTTTCCCGGCTGAGGCCAAATATTTGTGCTGGCTTCTTGATCGTTGCCCCGTCTTTGATATCACCCGTGTATGGTGGAAAAGGACGTTAAACCCCCCAAACACCCACCCGGCACTTCAGACAAGTGAATTAGATTGACACAGCCTCTAACATTCATAGCCGGTCTGGGAGTCTCGCCCAGACGGGTCGTTTGTGGGTCACTGACATCAGGTGTCGCTTGCCGCATGGGGTCACGTGTCAGCACGTGGTAACCGTCCCATCAGTCTCGCCCGGTACGGGCTTTATGTCCGCGTTGTCCATCACGTGACGTTGTGTCCAGCGCGCAAGGACCAGACGGTGGAATGACACCTTTTTTTGCCTTCTCAGCTCCTACTCCGGCTTTACTGTAATACTATCGGTCGTGGTGCTGGTGGTGGTGATGATGCCCAATATGTATATATATATGGTGATTTGGTCTAGTGGTTATGTATCTATGTAGGTATGTGTATAAAACACACCCCATCCCATCCCATTCCATTATGTATGTATGTATGTATGTATGTATGTATGTATGTATGTATGTATGTATGTATGTATGTATGTATGTATGTATGTATGCCTGAGTCCTGTAAAACTTAGGGGAGCCGGAGTGGCCGAATGGATCCAATACTCGGATCGTGAGTTCGTATCGCGGCTGGGGCCAAATATTTGTGCTGGCTTTTTCATCGTTGCCCCGTCTTTGAAATCACCCGTATGTGGTGGAAAAGGACGTGGAACCCCCAAACACCCACCCTCCTGTAAAACTTGTATGCGAGCGATCATGATGTATGTTGGCCGGTGTGGTGAGCTTGATTTTTTATGTTATTTGTCTCGTTTCATGTACCTCCAACTGAGTTTTGAAATAAACACTTTGACTTGAGTCGGACGGATCCTGAGCCGCCCGGTTCGAATCCCTGATGGGCAGGAGTTTGGATGGACTCCAAATAGAGTCAAAATTATGCGCTTCTTTACGGTAGCTCACCCCCCGCCCTCGTGTACACACGCACGCACAAATTTCAAGTTAAGTGTGCAGGCTAAACATCCCGCATAGCATTAGTATCTTTGAGTTGTTTGGTTGTAGAAGATTGCGAATCTCACCTGTCTAACGACTTAGTGTATGTTTTCAAATCAAATCAAATCATCTTTAATGGCCGGCCAGTCCTTTTAAAACCAGAAAATTTTCTTTTGGTGCCCGCTCTGCACAATATAGTTAGGTTAAGAATAACACATAAAAGTATACACATATACAGTATGATAATTCCGATAATAAATTAGTCTAAATAATGATAACAATAATAATAATAATAATAATAATAATAGCATTATTAAAAATATGCTATTGTAAAGGTTTGATAACAGATACAGCTGCAACATGTCACCCTACAACTCCCTCTATAATTATGCCTTTTTCGTAGTTGTTGTTGTTACTGTAATAATAATAATAATAATAATAATAATAAACGGAATTTCTCTGGCGCCGAACTTCCTGCTGGAGATCTGGGCGCCTCACAATAGTGGAGTGGCAATACATACCCATGAGATACACATGAAATACATGTCACATTTCGTACACAAGAAATACACGTCACATACACGTTACATACACACAGCTTTGATAGATCCTAACACGACATCGTAAAATGACAATAACGGTGACAGTGATGGTAGAGAAGTTAGTCTGTATAATACAGCCGGAAGAAATGAGATTTCAAAGCAGTTTTAAAAGAGTCCGTCGACTCTGCATGGCGAACATGAGAAGGCAGGCTGTTGATGTTTGCTTGGATTTTATTTCCCTGTTGGTGGTTGTTGTTGTGGTTGGTGGTTGGTGGTTTTTTTTTTTTTTTTTTTTTGTTTGCGGATCTGCGGCCCATCGATCTAAGGGGGAAGCCGGGGTGGCCGAATGGCAGAGCGTTGGACTTCCAATGCTCGGGTCGTGAGTTCGAATCCCGGCTGGGGCCAAATGTTTGTGCTGGCTTTTTCATCGTTGCCCCGTCTTTGATATCACCCGTATGTGGTGGAAAAGGACGTTAAACTCCCAGACACCCACCCACCAAGCGATCTAAGGGCAGGCATGGGTTCGCATGAAATATTAGCTGTGGTGCGACTGAAGCGGAGTATAACGTTTAACATTTGGATTGATTCTAGACGAGATTCCGAGAGAAATCAACTTGTTTGATTTTTTCCAGAGAGTTCATGTTTTATTCCTTTGTTTGCATCCATCTTGATTCCAAACAAGCAATCCTATGACGTAATCTGTACTTTGTGCCCTATCCTTCTCCCACCCAAACCTGACACCGCCCCAAGGCGTGGTCCTTCCCGCTAGGTCCGAGACCACTGCAGATTGAAGTGGCTTCTAGTGATCTAAGATTTTAAGTAAAATTGCGATTTTTTTAAATGGGCTTTTTAGAGTTAAGGATCGCCCACTTACCCAGCTGGCACCGCAGTTGAGCTGGTTGTCTCTGGTGTTGATGGGTGCTCCTCTCACACGCTGCCTCCACAGACTGGACCTGTTGGGCGGGTCCACCAGCCTCCCACCGCCCCCGTCACCCACGTAGGGCCCACGGCTGAAGCTCGTCCCAATCTGGCCGGTTCCGGAAGGTCTGGATCCCCCTGGTGGTGTTTGGGTCTGTCCACTCGCTCCTCCTTGAGAACCTCCACCACTGCTGCCTGAGCCCTGAGTGCCGGTTCCGAGGATGCCCGGAGTGTCGTAGAAGACGTAGTGAAACACGGGTCCAGTGTCGCTGGGTGGAGGCCTCAAACCTCCAGAGCTTGTGCCCGAGCCAGAAGATCCTGATGACCCACCAGTGGAACCTCCTCCACCGCCGTAGCCACCAGCATCCCCACCGGTCTGCCCGAAGCCGTTGAGGCTGGTTGCGGATCCTGGGTAGGGGAGAATGTTACTAGCACCACCCGGACCTCCTGTCTGTACTGCGCTCTGTTCTGGAGAACTACTAGAGACTTGGCCAAGCACGAAGACATCTTGGACGGGAACCAGGGTGAAGAAAACCACTATCACAGTGAAGAGGAGACTGGAAGTTTGCACGTGCATTTCTGAGTTGATGAAACGTTTGGCCTCTCGGGACGAAATAACTTGATTCTTATGAAAGACTTTTGGGGATAAATATCCAGCGAAGTCCGCACAGGACAATGTGTTGCCTTTATCTTCAAAGGCTGAAGTTCGAGTCCAGAGGAACAGCTCCTGAAACTCTAGTCCTTAGTATCATGAATGGTTGATTTTAGTAGCGTCAATTCACTCACTCACAAAGCACGGACTAAACGTCTTCCCAGGGACGGATTTTTCGATGCCGGGTCTGCTGTGGCTTGGTCTTTACCCCAGTGGAACAGAACCGCAGGACAGAACCATGCATCATGTGTCACGGCCAACGAAACGGAACATGCAAAGTTTGCGAGACCAACTCAGTAATAGTTTTGTGGATCTAGATTCCTGAGTTCCGTGCATACTCACTGAGTCAGCCACACAAACCTGGGTTCCATCCGAGTATCAGGTAGCTGCTGCTGCGGGCGGATTCCACCTACAAATTCGCGGAAAGATCGAGCATATCGACGTCTGAAATGTCTTCAGTCTCTTGCAATGTCTCGAAGTCCAAGATTTCCTTTCACGTTACAAGCTTCTGTTCGACTCAAAAGCGGATGAAAAATGAACTCCAAGAGATGATGTCGGCCGAGTATATATGGGTGCAGACTTAGAAACGCCGACGAGTGCAGCTGACACCTAAGCCCCCAAAGAAAACCACCAGCGACTTGACGAACTGAACGTGTGATACGTGGACACACATTCCTTCCTTTAGCGAGAACAGTCTTGCCTCAACACCACAAATCTACACTAAAATCCGAGTTGCGCAGAAAATATCCCCCCTATACCACCCCCTTCCCCCGCACCACCACCACCTCTCCGACGCCCCTCCCCTCCTCCCCCCGCCCCCCTCCCTTTTGTTCTTTCATCACCCCCATCCTCTGATGTCTCAGCACCTCCATCCCCACCTACTCTCCTCTCTCTCCTCAACATCGTACTTCGCACTTTCTTCCATTGTCCTCCGCTTGCCACCGATTGCCAGAGTGTACGGCGTGATGCAGGGTGTAGCACTCTGTGCTCTTACTCTTCACAGGCGGGGACTGTCACTGCGCTCCCGCATCGTTGTCTGTTATTATTAGCGGTAAAGGCGTACATATATTATATGCAGGGGCGCCGGAACCGGGGGGGGGGGGGGGGGGGGGGGGGGCAGCTGCCCCCCCCTCTACCCAAGCAGGGGGAGCAAGAGTATCTTTTTGCCCCCTCCCCCCTGGAAAATCAGGTGACTATGGCAAGAGGGGGGGGGGGGGGCAAAGCCATGGTCTTGCCCCCCCTCCCTTCCCCTACCCCCCTCCCCCTACCACTCTTCCTGCTCTCTCCCTCATCCCACCCAACAAAGAACTCAGTTTAGCCGTTGCATGAAATATCAAAACGACTTGGCAGAAAGTCGTCTGATAATCACCCCCCCCCCCCCCCCCCCCCCCCCGCTTTTCACTTTCTTTGGGCAACGTCCTTCCTTTCAGTGGCTCCCTGGTTCGTAAAGGTTTTTGTCTGCGCAGCATCTGATCGCCCCCCCCCCCCACCCCCGCTTTTCACTTTCTACGGGCAACGTCCTTCCTTTCACTGGCTCACTGGTTCGGAAAGGTTTTGTCAGTCTGTGCAGCATGTGAACTCCGCCGCCGCCCCCCCCCCCCCCCCCCCGCTTTTCACTTTCTCCGGGCAACGTCCTTCCTTTCACTGGCTCTGGCGTTTCCCCCCCCTCTGAGATTCTGCCCCCCCCCCCCCAACATCTTCCGGCGCCCCTGATATGTGTGTGTTTTCACGCTGCGGGTCTGTATTATCTGCTTACTCGTGATTACTCACCACCCCCCCCCCCCCCCCCCGCCTTCCTCCCCCCCCCCCTCTCCATCACCCCCTCCTCCGTCGTAAATCCTATATCTGAATCCCTACCGACACCATTACCACTCTTCTGCCGTACTCCCTATCCCTCCACCACCACGGCACAACCCCCCCCCCCCCCGAACCCTCCCCCACCCCCCACCCTCTCTCTCTCTCTCTCTCTCTCTTTCTCTCTGCGTTCCGACCGCCAATGGCATTCCATCCTGATGATTTGGACCGTAGGACCAACAATAAACTACAGCCCTGGGGAGAGAGAGAGAGAGAGAGAGAGAGAGAGAGAGAGAGACAAAAGTAGAAGAAACTAGTACACAGGTACGCGTAGTTCTACCTTTTATTTTTGATGTCCCTCACTCAATCATGACGTTACGCTCATTCATTAAAGTCGCCCATAGCAGACAAAACTAGGTTGGTGAACGGTCGGCTGCAACGTGCGTGCGGCTGGCTTTGACTTAAAAAAATTGTTTACATGCCCGCCCACCTACGAGTTGGATTTTGTACACTCCCCCCCCCCCCCCTCCGCCTTTTCCGGTCGCAAAAAGACCCCCCCAAAAAAAACACACACACACACACACACACACACACACACACACACACCCCAAAAACATAGACACCTGACAGAAATATGTATAACCTCGTGCAGCCATTAAAATGACAATGAGTAAGTTTTCTTTGCCTGGGAGAAAACGGGATGACTTATACTTGTGCATGCTATTGTTGTCTGGTGGGTTATTTTGGGTGCATGAGGTCAGAACTAAGTTCATGAATCTCTCTCTCTCTCTCTCTCTCTCTCTCTCTTAATTTTTTTTTTTATATTAATGCGCCGTTTCCTTCAGTTACCCATTTTTGAAATCACATTTTGTGTTGCACCGGTACCCTCCCACCTTCTACCAACCAAGAGGCCAGTAGTACATAAATTCAACTGATCGGATCTTATCTGATCTATCTGATCTGATCTGGTCTCGTCTGGTCTCGTCTGGTCTCGTCTCGTCTCGTCCGTCTCGTCTCGTCCCGTCCCGTCTCGTCTCGTCTCGTCCCGTCTCGTCTCGTCTCGTCTCGTCCCGTCTCGTCTCGTCTCGTCTCGTCCGTCTCGTCCCGTCCAGTTCCGTCCCGTCTCGTCTCGTCTCGTCTCGTCTTGTCACGTCTCGTCTTGGACTTGTCTTGTCTCAGATTAGCTTATCAACCATCCGGCTGTGTGACCAATAGTGCACGAATACTGTTCATCTGATCTGATCTGATTTGATCTCTGTATGGTCAGTAGTGCACGAATAAAGTTTGTCTTACGCTATCAATCTTTATCTTAAAAGCAGAAGCTACACGCCAACTGAGCACCTAAAAGTGCTCCGGCCATAAAAAATAAATAAAACGGTACGGCCCCTGGCCATTATGTTCTCCTCAACTTCAACGGAAAACAAAAGAATTACTAGTTACTTGTTTGAACGGGGAATCGCAAGTTAAACAATATTTTGATGAAGAGGATTTATTTTGGAAGAACTTTTGCTTTAGAAACCCTCCTGACTGTACTCATGAAGACGAGTTTGTTTTTGTTTTCAGTTTCCAAAAAGTGGTCCGGCCATGGCCGGAGTGGCCGGTAGGGCTGCTACGGCCCTGCACACACACACACACACACACACACACACACACACACACACACACACACACACACACACACACACACACACACACACACACACATACATGCGTGTAGAGCAAGATATTCGCATTGTCGAATCAGTTTAAGTCGCACGTTTCATCAGTATTGTTTTAGTTGTCCCGTGTTCTAGCAGGTGGATGGATGGGTACTGACAAGATTTTCAGTAGACGATAACAACAACAACAACAATAATAATAATACTTGCATTAATATACTGAGTTTACTCAAAACTCCAAAGCATCGTTTTCGTTCGTGCAACGGCCCTGGCGCGAACTGGTCAAGTATCCCATCATTCTATTCCGCTGCATGCCAGAGCGTCCACCGTTTGATGTGGTCGGAATTTTTACGACCGCGTGTGTGTTCAGGGCTCAGATGGTCACTATCGTCAAGTTTGGGGTGCCTGTCTGACCGCTCGTCGAAGTTGCTACTCGTTGAAAGACTACTGGAGGAAAATGACAACTCGTCGAAAGCATGAATCGTCGAATAGTCGAATGCGGCAACTGTGCGAATGCGACGACATGGCGAATATGAAACTCGTCGAACACTCGTCGAAAGGAGGTCACGTCTGGGTGGGTTGGTGTTTGGGAGTTTAACGTCTTTTTCCACCAGGTAAGGGTGATAACAAAGACGGGGTAACGAAAAAAAGGCCGGAACAAATATATGGCTCAAGCCGGCATTCGAACTCACGACCCGAGCATTGAAAGGCCAACGCTCTACCATTCCGGCGGTTGTCCCCGCCCCTCCCCCGTCGAGAGGAGACAAAAAGAAAGAAAGAGCTGATGTCAAGACGGAACACGGTGTCATGACAAAACAAAACAAAATCAAAACAAAACAAAACAAAACAAAACAAAACAAATTCATTCACTCTAACGTTGAAACACAATTAATTAACACAACATATGTAAACACGAATGTGCACTGAAGTGCGAGATCAGAATTCGAGTTTAACAAGTTAGCATTCGAAGAAAAAAAAAAAGAAAAAAAGCTCGACGATGTGTCGCGCCATCGACATTTGGAAAGGACGAAATTTTATTCGTTCACATGTCATGCGACGAGGTTGGCGAAAAGGTACGCCGCCTTCGGGGCGGTCGGTGGTCTAGTGGTTAAGAGACCTGCCACCAATGCGAGAGGTAAGGGGTTCGAGTCCCACTCGGGGCACAGAATTTTTCCTTCTCGTATGTGGCACCGTTCATTCGGGCCGATCGTCGGGGGTTCTCTCCGGGTACTCCGGCTTCCTCCCCCTCTGCTTTGGAAATGTTCAGCCCACAAAATTTGAAAAATAAATGCAATTCTAAATTCCGAAATTTAAATAGCTGAGCTGGCCCTTCGCACCACGTGATTGTACTATGTGTATGTCCAGTGTGTGAGAGAATGCGTGTGATTCACGTGAGCGTGCGTGTTGGGTTCAGTTCGCGGCGCTTTGAGCTGATTCAGGAAATTGGGTAAAGCGCCTATACAATACTCATTATTATTATTATTATTATTATTATTGATTAGCCAAAATAATAATCATAACAAAACCTGCACAGGGTAATCCCATTCCATTCGAAGCAGACGACAAACTCGTGTCAGTCAATTCCGCCAATCGCCTTGCGAGATTGAATGGCGTGGATATCACGAGATTTGATGTTGTGTGTGCTCAGTCTCTGTGTCTCACGCCGGTTTGAAATCTCCTATCCTTACCTGGCAGGAAAGTGACGCTTAGTTTTACTAAATTTTTGAAAGAATGTAAAGTTGTGTAGGACAAAGCTATTCAGTAAGTTATTAACCAGGTTCTCTTTACTTAACACGTTTTTCTATTCTCAATAATTTCCGTATGTGTATGTCAGCTTTATTTCAGGCAGTTTATTTTCATGATGAAAATATTGATCACCACTTTTGTTCATTGACCATCACAGTGATTGTTGTTGTTCACATCCACTTTTCACCTTAAACTACCTCGTCATTTGCATTTTTTTTTTTTTTTTTTTGTTTGTTCCTCCATGCAGCAGTAGGGACCCAAAGAAAATTACAATCTTTGAATCTTGAATCTTTTCCGAGTCAGTCTGCCCAGGGAGACGCACTCAGGACCCCGCCGCATGAGCCACAGCTGACCCATGGCTACGATGTAGACTGACGTATGTGGGATCACGGTCAGTGTAAATCAGCCCGTGTCTTGTAAATTACTCAGAAGTAACAACCCGAAGACTACGCCCCTCATGCTTACGGAAGTTTTAAGCCAACTCACCTGCTCAGGATCGGGCAGCATCCTCTGTAGTGACTTGTTCACGACCCACTGGGACGAGCCATAGATTAGAGACCGGTATTAGCTTCCGGGTCATGTAGTAGGAACTCCTAAATATAGTAGAAAATCTTTGCCCCTTTTAAACTTGAGTTTGTGTGCAGAGTAAAAAACGGCAATCTGGTGCTTTTTGTTGGCTTTGTAAACAAGTTTCATGACAGGTAATAGTAACATTAGGGAAAAACGAGGCTGGCTTGTGGACTATTTGTATTCATGCGCGGCTGGCACAGGAGCCAGCAGATGACCGTGGAATGAGGGGGTATGTGGTCGCTGCCAACATTGCCCAAAAAACGGAATATTGGAATTTGTTGAAATTTACTCTACACATGAGTCTATGGCTGCCTGATTTTTGTGAATTTTTTGGTGAATTTTAAAGCATTTCTAGGGTGTCATCTACAACTTTCTGTGTAAGATGAATATCTAGCGTTTTCCTCCAGATTTGCATCTCTGGTACGTAGCCTGTATAGAGAGACAGAGAGGGGCGGGCGGAAGGAGGACTTATGACTCCACTGGCTAGTTTGTTCTCCATTCCTGCCGTCGTCAACGTCACAGTTTCACGCGACCTGTGGGTGCACTGTGGTGACAGACTTGTCAGTGGGTTGGCTGGCCGTCTGATGTGCCTATAATTATGAGACTCAGGTGGTGACGGTCAGCTGTTCATACTGATAAAGGCTGAAATGGTTGGTGTCGTATAGAGCTCTCTCACACTGTGTACGCGTACAAACCACCATGAGCCAATGACTAGCTCGGGGGGGAGCCGGGGTAGCCGAATGACAGAGCGTTGGACTTCTAATGCTCGGGTCGTGAGTTCGTATTCAGGCTGGGGGCCAAATATTTGTGCTGGCTTTTTCATCTTTGCCCCGTCTTTGATATCACCCGTATGGTGGAAAAGGACGTTAAACCGACCGACCCACCCACTCTAGCTCTAAACTGGAATTTATGTCTCGGAAGAGGGAGCCGCCGGAATAGCCGAGTGGTAGAGCGTTGGACTTTTAATGCTTGGGTCGTGAGTTCGAATCCTGGCCGAGCACGAACTGAATATTTGTACTGGCCTTTTTTCTCGTAGCCCCGTCTTTGATGTCACCGATACGTGGTGGATAAAGGACTTAAACCTCCCGTACAACCACCCACTCACTCATGAGTCATGTCCCGGAGCAAATGGTGCTGGGGGGGGGGGGGGAGGGTCATCTCGTTCAGTACGCTGGGGATGGGGATGGGGGGGGGGGGTTAACGTCCTTTTCCACCACACACGGGTGATATTAAAGACGGGGCAACGATGAAAAAGCCAGCAGAAATCTTTGGCCCCAGCCGGGATTTCGAAGTCACGACCCGAGCATTGGAAGTCCAACGCTCTACCATCCGGCCACCCCAGCTCCCCACAGCGGTACGCGCAATTCAAACTCTCGTATGGGCCGAGTAGAGGCAGTACAGTAGCATCGTCACACCAACCAAATATGGGTCATGAAACCGACATGTAGCCACTTCCTAGTTGAAAGGTCACACTACTCACTAGCCAATCAAAGTGAGCGAGCGAGACACGTGTGCTCCTCCGACAAACAAACCCATACCTGTGGGTTAGCTTGTCGGAGTGTTTGTCTGATACTGGAAAAGATCAGAAGGCAGAAAAAACTAACTCACTCATCACTAACCTCACTGAAGGTAGTCATCACTAACCTCACTACAGGTCGTCATCACTAACCTCACTACAGGTCGTCATCACTGACCTCACTAAAGGTTGTCATCACTAACCTCACTACAGGTCGTCATCACTAACCTCACTACAGGTCGTCATCACTATCCTCACTACAGGTCGTCATCACTAACCTCACTACAGGTCGTCATCACTATCCTCACTACAGGTCGTCATCACTAACCTTACTACAGGTCGTCATCACTAACCTCACTAACGTAGAGGTCGTCATCACTAACCTCACTAACGTAGAGGTCGTCATCACTATCCTCACAAAAGGTTGTCATCACTATCCTCACTACAGCCGGGTCGTCATCACTAACCTGATACAGGTCGTAATCCCTAACCTCACTAAAGGTCGTCACACTAACCTCACTAAAGGTCGTCATCACTATCCTCACAAAAGGTCGTCATTACTATCCCCACTAAAGGTCGTCATCACTATCCTCACTAAAGGTCGTCATCCCTAACCTCACTAAAGATCGTCACACTGACCTCACTAAAGGTATATCGGAGAGGAAAGGGTGGTGTCCCAGTTTTCCCCAGTGACCCACATTCTTCTACCGACACATATTTTACCCTGTCCCAGATTCCCACTGCTAAATCATGAGAATCGTCCATACTGTTATACCGGCCGCCATCTCACGACGGGAAGACGCCACCCAGACGCCAATGTAATCTGCCGGGTAAAATGGCAAAAGGCAGTAAGTCCAGAAAAACCAACCACGAGATGAGCGCCTTTTTCTGTTTTGGTTTATTTCTCATCAGACAAATACTTGTAGGAGGAAACCTTTTATGATTTTACTGACTGTGAGAAAACATTGTGTTTGTGTTTTCAAGTAGTCACAACCCGTAGGACATCCTTGCAGGCATCATTTTGAGTTATATCACAATTTATGGACTTACTCAGTGCGGCTTTCTGGCTGATGTTATTTCACGGCAAGTACCAAGGGGGAAAACAGTAAGTGGGCTCGCTGTTCCAGTGTTGCCAAATTATCGTTGTCGTACAGAAACACAGATACCCCTCTCTCTCTCTCTCTCTCTCTCTCTCTCTCTCTCTCTCTCGTGTGTGTGTGTGTGTGTGTGTGTGTGTGTGTGTGTGTGTGTGTGTGTGTGTGTGTGCGCGCGCGCTCGCGCGGGCGATCGCGCAGGCTTATTACAGTGTGCCGTTTTGGTTTGCCTATCAATTTTCTTTTAACAGTTATGTAGTGTAGTTGTTGTTGTTTTTTTTGTTAGTTATGTAGTAATGTAACTGTAGCAACGGCGGCAAGTTGGAAAATTGACCTTTGTGTTAAGGCTTTAACTGCTGGTAAATAAAGAATCACTGTCATTGTTAGTTGCGGCCTCTTTCTTCAAAATGTCGTTGTTCTAGAACGTCAGTTCTCAGCGCCTGCGAGCCGGAAGCATTTAACAAAAGAGTGTGAGTCACGGGGAAGTAAGTAAGTGTAAAGTCCTCTGGCTCTGTCTTGTTGACATGTGAAAAATATCTACCAGGAAACAAAGTAATACACTAAATTAGCAAAAATTCGTCATCAGTATCACTGAAACTGGAGGGGTGGGGGGGGGGGGAGAGATGTGCAAGAGAATGACGTATGAGGAACGCAGATTGCGTGCGTGTATTAAAAACAAAGCCATTATGAGAAGTTTCCGCCTGTAACTGACTTTTGCCCATTAATATTTACTAGTATATATTTGTATTGTAACTTACTCGTTTGGGGAGCCGGGCATGATCGTAATATGTGATGTTTGACTGCAAAATATGGCTTTGTTGTTCCTTATTTTCAACTAACAATAATTTTTTTTTTTTTTTTTTTACTTCAAGTTGTTTGTTTGTTTGTTTGTGGATTTTATTTGCAGTTAATCGACAGTTGCTGACAGCAGTGGGAAAGGTATTTCATTTCTCTGCACAGTTATAAGTCCAGTGACAACACAAAATAAACAACAACAAAAACAAACATAATTGATAAAGGCATTAAAATGCATTGCCAGGGAGGGGTACAATGGGACGTAACCCCTGTATGAATGTGCCCCATTCAAAATAAAAAGCAGTTGCTCCCCTTTGACCAGTAATGCTACCATGGGAAGTAACCGTTTGGCGCCATCGAAGGAGGTTGAAAGGGTGCATCAGGCCACTTCCGCATGTGTCTGGCTTTGCCATCGTCATTGATTTCTTCTAAAAAGCTTCCCCGTTGCTGATTCCGCAGCCGAGCCGGTGTCCAAGCATCAAGATGACAGACGCGAGACAGGTAAGTGGCACATGTAAAGTCCGTTTTTCCTCTCACGATTTTGAAATCGGGTTTTCTCAGTATCGCGGTTTGCCCAACTTGGCTGGCATTTGGTTGGCTTCTTTTGCTGATTTCCTCTCGCAGAGTTTGAAGTCTTGTGTGTTTGCTTTGTGCATGCTTTGAAGGCTGCGTTTTTGACCTATTTACACGCGAAGCAGTCTGTTGTTCATAACCTACAAACAAATGAGGAAAAGCAGTTTGGGTTATGACAGCTGCTCGGTGTTTGATCGTGGCGGGCACATTTTGTTTACGTTGGCAGGCCTCGTGCCAGGCTCAAAATGGTTCCGGCTCGTATGGTTATGAACATGTATGAGTAAGTTGTGAATGCCAAAGATTTATACTTGAATGGTAGTTTGATGTTGTCTTCCGAATTATTATTTTTTTTTTGGGGGGGTTGCACATAAACGTTATAAATAATTATAAACAAGTCAATTCCCACAGCCGTGGCTGAACAAGGGAGACTACCGTACACAACCTTTATGTTCTTACTCTTACTCATTGCTGTTGTCTAGACCAAGTGCCCTTCCTATGAATGAATCATTCATCATCGACATTACACACACACACACACACACACACACACACACGGCACTACTAGTTTGTCCTCTGCTTCTTGAGTCAGTAAAGTGTTGCCACTGCGCTCACTCACTCAGTCTCGGACATCTCTATAGGCACGTGTACATGTATACAGAGCTTCAGATTGTTTTTAAATGTCATGGGCCCAATGACCCATGGCTGAGCAAAATGAGGGGTCAATTTTCAAAATGATGGGTCATTGACAAAATCTGGAAACGAAACTGAAAAGTCAGAGGTGTACTAACTTTATTTAGTCCTTGAAGAGGTAGCGCCTTCTTTTCTGTGCCCACACCTGAACAGCTTCTTTTTCAAAGGGCGTGTTTTGGAAGTTGGGTCCGGCATTGTGTGTGTGTGTGTGTGTGTGTGTGAGAATGACAGTGACAAACCTTTATTTTTCAACGGTATAAGATTTTGGCCATCGGCCAGTTTACAACCTTGTCGTTGCTAAACTACAGAAACTTAATAAGGAAACACACACACACACACACACACACACACACACACACACACACACACATAGTAAGGAAGCACAGAGAGAGAGAGAGAGTTTTTCCTGACATGCATGTTTTCAAATGAAAATGTGTGACATTTACAAAGGTTATGATATTATCCTTAAAATTAGCTGGGTTGTTGGGAGCTGTACAGAGGCCTGTCTCTCTCTTTCTTTCTTTCTCTCTCAGCCTCCTCCCCCCCCCCCCCCCCGGGCAGCCTCCCCACACACACAGTTTAGGCCTACTTTCCTCCCTCCAACTTTTCCTCCCCGACCTTTCTGTTAGAATTCATCATGACCCATCATTTTCACTTTGGAAACGAAGTCATGCCGTTGAGGGGAAAAAGCATCATATATAGATCTCTCACGCCAACGCGTTGCAGCGTTCAATTCACTGTGCAGCGTTGAATATGAAAACGACCTACTTGCAGCTGCAGATTTAGTCCGAGCAAATGTGAGCAGAGATTGGCCTGCCACCAATTTTATTTTCTTCGCCGATGGTTTTTTCGACATTTTTGATGGAGCAGTTGATACAGACACAAGCATTTAGTTCTCGGAATCTGCAGACGTCCAAGCCAACGCTCTGTTAATATACGCGTTTTCATTGGATGTTCCTAATAGAGAAAACCAATGAGATTCACGTTTATTCAGCGATGTTGGCATCACCAAGTAACATAAGTAAGGTATTCGCGGATTGGCTTTCGGGAAGATCTGTCATCCAATGACGTGCTGCGATACGATACATGTTGGGCAGGCAAGGCAGTGCAGAGACGCGATGTTTTTAGTTTCACTAGGACTACTCCGATGTGTAGAAGGCCAAAAGTGCGCGCGCCACACTGGCGCATACACATTAACTCTTGCGCGTCATTTTGATATTTCACGCGTCAATGGCGCGGGCGCGCCGACAATCTGAAGCTCTGTGTATACAAAGTGTACCCACATACTGGTATCTCTCCTTTGTATTTTCCCACATTTCACAGTACAGACATGCACACACCAACACACAATGTCATGCACACACTCACCAAGACTGAGTATGACCCATCCATCAGTGGTAGTTCCTGCATACATTTCAGTTCACTTCGGTATTTATGACAGAATGCATACTGGTATTATGTACATGTGTGTGTATGGCTTGTACACAATTAAAATTAGAGATTTATTGTTGCTGAAATTATATGTTGATGACGCATGGAAATAGGACTGGAGTAATATCAATTGATGATAAGGTTAGCCCAGGTTATCATCATTGTTGGTGACTGAGGTTACTTGTATGAGTATTGCCCTGCAGATAAGTTCCAGTTAGTTACTCAGACAAAGAGAGCTGACAGCGAGCGTACACACACACACACACACACACACACACACACACACACACACACACACACACACAAAGCCAAATGTTGATTGATAGAACTTTCTCCTGCCAGTCCAGGCTGACACAGGGTCTGTTTAAAAAGAAAAGAAGTGTAACATATGCTGCAAAATTAGATGCAGAGCTGTTCCTGCTGCCTGCAGACTGAAGAATATTTATGGCGTGATTCAGAAGCTGCTGAATCACCACCCAACACTGATAGTGATAACACACACTCTGGAGTCAGCCAAGTGTTTATTTTCCGTGTGGTTTCGTCCCATCAGCAAAAACATAAGAGGCGCTTTTGTGCGATAATACAGGATAGGTTGTGTGGTATGTATGTACATGTGTTATATGTACATTGTACATGTATTCAGGACTGTTCATCTCATCCAAAACTTTGTTCCAATGCTTTTACAAAAATTGATCACAAAATACTGTGTTGTGTCTTACTGGCTGACCTGAGTGGAGACATGATGAACACAAATTTATCTGAAATGGTACAATTTATTCCTCATAGATTTCTGTCACATCACATAACTGAAGATAAATAGGGAGATCATTTACACACATTATGTATGTAACTTTATAGACTTCTAGATGCTAGCCCCCCCCCCCCCTCACCCTTCTGCTTGTTGGTTACTAAAAATGGGTGAGCATCATCACCCAAAGTAAGAGATAACAGAAGAGTTATGCAACACTAACACTTTGTTTGAATTGTGGTAGTGATTCTTCGCTGTTGCCATTTCTTGTGGTAAAATTTAGAACCTCCCAGTCCAAGTGCTTTATGCTTTTCCTGATTAATGTGACATTCTGCTGCTGAAATTGGTAAATCTCCCTGACACATTTTCAGATAAGGGCTCACAGTAATGGCCTATTGAAGATGTCTTGATGAATTTCTTTCCCCCATTATCAGTTATGGCATTTTGAAAAGGATGCACATGTATAAAAATTAAATGCACCCTTTGACTTTGATTGGCATAAGTTGGTGCTGAATCTTTCTCTTTCTTGTTGCCAGCTTATGGCATACTACTATTAGCAACTGCAAGATCAAATCACACTTACTGACCTATTTGATAAGGATTAAGGTACACAGTCATGTGAGTTTATATGCTAGGTGTACCTCTGAAATGATAACTTTCCTATTTATAGTTCAGCTAAATCAGTATCAGCTAACGATAGAACCTGAAGGTTTTCCCCCTGCCACGGCCTAAAACCACGAGCAGCTTCTGGGTTTAGGCCGCGGCGGGGTGGAAAACTGACACTGAAAAAAAAAAAACTGTTAAAAATAACTAGTTACCCATATGCTGACAGTAACATGCTGTGATGACAGTGATATATACATACATAAGTGATGCTGAATGGTGTCCACTGTCTCTGAAGGACTGTGGTGAGCTGTGGTATTGCTAACAATGTGACACTGACACTCAGCTAGTGTTGTTCACACCCTTGCACCATAGGGAGCGAACTGTACCAACGCAGCTATGCTCATTAGTATAGTTTGCCTTGTGCTTAGGTCGGTTTAGGGTTAGGCTTTGGGTTGGGGTTAGGCCCAAAAAAAAAAAATTGTTGTTCCTGGTAACATGGCTAAAAAAAATAGGGTAGGTAGGTAGGTTTTTTGGTTTGTTTTTTTTAACACCCCCCCCCCCCCCCACACACACACACATATATATATATATATCCAAGAACAAAGAAACAGGGTATTGATAAGAAATGATGCTCTGTGAAACTGCATTTAATATTACAACACACTATCTTACCATATTTAGTTCTAATCTTGGGTCCGCGATGGCGCACGACTTCCCTGACGACAGGCGCATGAAAACCGAAACTGGTCGTACTTGTATTTTTTTTCCCAGCAGCCAAAAAAATTTTTTGGGGGGGGGGGGGGGGGGGGAATAGGGTCAGTCGAGTTACCAGAAACAACATTTTTTTTTTTTTTTTTTTTGGGGGGGGGGCCTTAGCTTGTGGTAATGGTGCAGTTGTTGTGTTGTTTAAACAGTCATTTACACGAGGTGCGAATGGCACTAAGGGGATGAACAAAACCAGGGCAGCGACACTGACAGGTCATTTGTTCTGGTGCGGGACAGGGATTCAGTGCTTCCCCTTTTAGTTTCACTGGGCGATCTTGTGTTATGAGAGCTGATGTGTGTGTGGTTACAGTTTTGGCGAGGGTCGCACTTCGTAGGGTACATAACTACAGTGTACATGTAGCTTAACTTTCCGTTGCACTTTGCTGCACATTTTTATAAAACCCTGCAAGTTCGTTTGCCATAATTGGTTAGTATACTTTTCTTAAAGAGAAGAAATAATTTTAAGTTATGATGTTTGTGTAGGATGCATTGTTGTTTTCTTTCTGTTAACAATACATGGTGGAAAAGGATGTTCTACTACATCTACTCTTTGACAGTGCAATCATGCAGGTTTGGCTGTGAGTCAAAGGGAGACAACTTATCCCATCTATGACAACTGTGTGCTTACTTTAGTTATCTCTCTCTGCTCTGTGTTTATGGGGTCACACACATGTGCACACAGTTTTATGTGATTTTTGTGGTTTCCCTCTGCCTACTGCTGTGATTTGTCTGTAGTTTCAGAAAACAGCAGAAACTTATCATTATGGAAGTTGTCACGTAGAAAAAAACAAAAACAACCAACAACATTAACCCAAAAACAAACAAGCAAAAAAAAAAAAAAAAAAAATGCAAAAAAGAGCAGAACAGAAAAAAAAGAAGCAGTGGTAACATCTATGAGGACTCCATTGGGACAAATGTCCTGGGCCTACACGTAAGAGTCGAGGTTTAGGGATTTGTCTAACCTCGAACTAAGGTAGATCTAGGGTTAAATTTTCTGGGTTTTGTTGTTGTTGTTGTTGTTTAACCAGGAAGCGGGTCCATTCCACCTTGGTGCCTAAGCCGTTATAGAAGGATTTTTTCTTCCTTTCTTTGCTTCCTTTTTTAAAGTTAATTTTGTGTTTGGGTTTCTTTTGTCCTAGTCTGGATTAGGCCCGTAGTCGTGGGTTGAATTAACCTGGACTTTTACATGCGGGCCCTGGGCAACACAAAAATAATTGTACAAATTTGATTATTTCCATCATCAGCGAAAACAACTGAAAGCACGGAAGGAAATGGGTCTTCCTAAGCCCAAAACCTACCCAGAAAGATATTGCTAACGGGCTTTACCAGTCATTCTTTGAGGATTTGAGTTTCCAGTGAAGTATGATTTTGTTTCGATGTATACACGATTTCCTCTCCGTATTTGGCTAAATCCCGGCATGTGGGCCTCACATTGATTTACAAACTTACCTTGCCTATGTTGCTCGGAACTTGCCAGGTGCAGACATTTTGCTGCTAACCTCAGTGAACGTAGCTGCCTGGACTAACATGGTGGGACCTGTTTCTTTAAAAACCCATCTCTTTCACTTCATCAGCCATACAGAAAACGAGATGGAAATGGCTTTCATGAAAGTACAAAAAGCCTTTAGGTCAGCCTCCAGCATTTTTGTGCCTTACCTTGCCAACGCTTTGTAGGCATTGTCAGCAAGTGACCTTGGTTGTGTTGGCCACATGGGGTTTCTCATCACCTGCCTTTTTAGTAGCGGGTTACCTAAATGTACAGCGTCAAAGTGAAATGGAGTCTACATATATATATATTTATGTGCCATGCTGTGTTATGGTACATGTATTCTTCGTACACACAGTCTCATCACCCTTACTGCTGCAGCTATGTGAATTTTTTTTTTTTTTTTTTTTTGCTGTGTGGTGTGTGTGTGTTACTGTTGCTGTTTTGTTTTTTTGGGTTATTTTTTGTTTTGTTTTGGGTTTGGTGTGTGTTTCTGTTATTGTTTTGTTTTTATCTTTATTTATTTATTTATTTTTTTTATTTTTTTTTTTTTGGGGGGGGGGGGGGGGGGTGTTGTTGTTTTGTACAGCAGAGATGGCATATTTGATAAAGTATATATCTGCATGGATACCGGCCATTGTGGATATGGGGGTCAGGACATCCAGACTGTAGCATCCTACTGTCAGTGCTTGGGTCGTGAGTTTGAATCCTGGTTGGTAGCATTGACTGAAATGTTTTTTAACCTTGTCACACAATCTTTTGATATATCTCACTTATGCCAGTGGAAAATAACGTGGAGCCCCTATGTTGGCCCAACCAACCAACCAGCCATTGAACCAACAACTGCACCAGTGCATGAGAATGGGTACCCTCTTGAAACACTGACATAGACTTTTCTCTATGTCTTTGATATAGGGTGGGCAAAGATGTTGAACTTCCAACCAGCTTACCAGCCAACCACTGAACCAACAACTGCAGGAGAAATCCTGTACGCTTGATACCCACGGGCTGTTTTCTGTCCACTTCGGTCACTCCTGATCACTTGCTGCTGTATGCTTTTATAGAAAATCCCGCCTGCTGGCTGGCTTTCTTTCTGACCCTGCAGCCACCAGAATCCAGCTCCAATAGCCAGGCCAGTGGGAGTTTATTTGTGGTCCCCAAAGCCGGATTTTCCGCCAGAAGTGGTCGCTACTGTGGTGGGGTTTAGTACTGTCCGAGATGATCAGGTGTCCCCACCGTCGCAACCCCACACCCCAAAACACTATCAACGTGGGCTAGAGATTTTGGGCTTATCAACACTACCGCCCCTCTCTCGCCCCCGCCCCCCCCCCCTCTCTCTCTCTCGTGCGCGCGCGCGCACACACACGCACACACACACACACACACACACACACACACACACACACACACACACACACACACACTTCTCTGCCCACATTTCTTTAGGAGAGGAAGGGGGGGGGGGGGGGGGGAGGGGACAAGAGGCCAAGTCCATGGCTTTTGGGAGACGGATAGGGAGAGAGGGAATGCAGCCAATAAAGAGATTGAAGAGAAAGTGAAGGAGGGGCTGGAAGGTGGGGGGCAGTTTTCAAACTGGGCGAGCTTGGAATGAACAGGGGGGGAATGATTTGCTGTGGAAACCACTAACCAGTTAGAAGTTGGCGATGGGAAAAGCATTACGTGTGGAGAAAAGAGAGGGTGAAAGAGAGCTGAAGACCAGTGAGATTTTTCTCCGCGAAGTGCTGGTTTGAGAACTTGCGGGGGAAAAAAAAAGAGAAATTTCTCAGGCTGATAGAAACAGACAACGGGGTCTGCTGATTGTGAAGATTCGGTTTTTCATTGCTAAGATTACCAGCTCCCCCTTCCACTTAACCTCCCAGGGGAGTACAGTACTGTATAGCGCGTATTGGCTGCACTCTCGAACTGTTCCAGTCAGCTGTGCAGGAAAAGAGATTCATTAGCAAGTCACCGCATCAGGTGAGGTGAGGGTTTTTTTTTAACAGCAAAACTGCACACCTGGCCAGGTGTGAACTTCTCACAGTTGTGTGGACCAGTGCGAAGTCGGCAGTCGTGTCCAGTGCTATTGATAAACTGTGAGAGTGGCCCAGCAGGCTGTGGGGCCCGTCAAGGACAATGTCCACGGAGATTCTTCACTTGTGTCGCCAACACTTGAGACGGAGACGGAGTCGTAAGGTAGGGACGAAAGAAGCGAAGGTGGTCGTGGTTGTGGTGACGGTCGCGGTCGGGGGGGGGGGGGGGGGCAGGGAGGTTCCATGTGTTCAATAACTAATATAACTAATAGTCTTTCCAGGCTCGAAAGCGGATCACCGGCCATGCAGTCTACAGTCAGTACAGATAAGCCCGAGAAAACACGAGTTAGGTACAGCAGGCACGCCCTCTCAGGTTTGCGGTAGATTTTCGGGCTGGTGCATGGACTGCGGGACCAGGTTTCCATACAACTTGGCTCTTGCAATGATTGTGTGTGTTTATTGATTTTTGTTGTTGTTGTTTCCTTGTTTCTTTCTTTGTGTTTGTGCTTCGTTTCTGCTTTCATCTCGGACCTGTTTATTGTGCTGATCCTAGACGTTTCCTGCCAGGGTTGAGAAAACAAACAAACAAACAAATTTAACAAGCAGCTGATGCAAGGAACACCACTCTTGCCACGTAGTTACTTCCCCTGGCCCTTTGGCTACATCCAAATTTGATGTCTGTACTTCTTTGGTTGCCAACTGTAAAGTTGACATCAGTGATGGGGCGATGAGAAAAGAGGAAAATAAAAACAATGACAGCGTTTATAATAAAATGATGACATACCGGCCCCCGTAGTGTAGTGGTTAGCACTTCGGACCGTGGACCGGGAGACCCGGGTTCGAATCCCAGCCGAGACAAGCGGGATTTTTCCTACCTAGGTCGGCTCCTACCCAGAGCGGGTGTGCTATGGGCCCAATGGGGAGGCTGTTGCCACACAGCCGAGATTCACCCACTTCACGGGTGCGACTTTGGGGGTGCTTCCCTTGGTATGACACGTCTTATGATGTGGATGATTACACGGCCGGCACCGCAGGTGCCGTAGTTCCTTGGCCTGGTGAACACCGGGATATTTATGACAGGAAGCGTGGAATGCGGCCCTGTCCCGCAGTCCCAAACCACATGGACCTCCATAGCATCATCTTACCATCATCCTCATCTCCATCATCATGCATAATAAAAATCGCCGCAGCCTTCGAGCCCTCCGTGGATTCCACCCATGACCTGGGAGGAACACCACTGGAGCTGGCAAAAAGAGTTGTGGCGGCAAAAAAAAAAAAAAAAATAAAATAAAATAAAATGATGACATAGTAAGAGAACAGACTACTTTTGTTTCATTTGAGGAAAATGAAAACAGTGGCATCGTTTATAATAAAATAATAACATAATATTAATAAGAGAACAGACTACTTTTGTTTGATTTAAGGCAACGATTTGAAATCATTTCTCCCGCTTCCCGTGCGAAATGAC
>JACVVK020000008.1:1662500-1690000 GCA_018292915.2 Batillaria attramentaria | reverse complement strand
CACGGTCTTTGTTCCATTCAAAGCATTGTAGCTTTCTTTGTTCCCTCAGCACACAACCTGTTCCCCTCGAACGGCTTTGCCTAGGGTGAAACGTGATGCTAGTGCTTTGTCCTTCGCTGAAGTCGCATCGTCCCTTTTTTGTTGTCCGGACTACTTCCTTTTTTTTCACCCAGGCTTGCATAATAAGAGCAGGCGGCGTCTGTTATGCACTGCACCAATTTTACCCCCACCATCTCCTTCTCTCCTCTCCACTCCCTCCCTTTTTGACCCGCTAGCGTATTTTGCTAGTGCACGAAAGTTTTGTCCGTGCTTACGGTGAAGATGAATATGCAGTGCTCTCTCTCTCTCTCTCTCTCTCTCTCTCTCTCTCTCTCTCTCTCTCTCTCTCTCACACACACACACACACACACACACACACACACACACACACACACACACAGAGTTTTCGACCGTAGGGTGGGATTGATTTCCAATAATAATATTTCATGTGTCTTCATTCTGTATTGTGAAGACGATTTCACTGAAAGATGGGCCAGGGGGCACTGGGAAGGGCCTGTGCATATATATTTGCCTAGTCAGAGTTCGAATCCACGGCCTACCGATCTCAGGTTCAACAGAGAGTCTTTCCATTGAGAGTACGCTGGCTGTGGGGTACCGGTACCCCGGTAGGCACTAGGCACTGCCCTTTCTTACGCTTGTCAACGCGCAGACGGAGGGCGTAACTCGCGTGCAGCAGGAAACTTCGCGCCCCGCCACGGGCGTGAATGAGTCAAAAAAATCGATTTGTTTCTTTTCCCCCCGTGTGTCCCTCCCTCTCCCTCTTGCGTCTGGCGTGGCAGCAACACACCGTTGTGTAGTGCCACACGAGTCTGGAACCTTTCCTGGAACTGACAGACGTGAAGAGAACGATGATGATTTCATGGATAATGAGCCGATTCCGTGGACAGAATGATCGGTTTTTACTGAGCTATATTTTCTGTGAGTGAGGACATTCTTTCTTTGTGAGGTGAGACACGGATCAAAGACATTTGTCGTCGTTACTGACTGGGCTCTCGGCGACTGGTACACTTCGGTATGGATCACGCCGTTTTATCAGTCGGGGAGGGGTTGATGACCACCTAGTGATGCTGTCCTCTGGAGTTATCTTTGGATGAAACCAGTTCATTGTTATTTCGGAAGGAGGAACAGTGTTTGTATTTTGCTCGTGAGGTTAAAGGTGAAAGCTGGTCAGAATTATTGCCTGTGTCTGTTGTTGCTTGTTCCTAGCATACTTAGTACTCGGTCTTAATGTTAGCGTCACACTCACTAATAGGCATCTCGCGGTTTGAACATAGCTCCAGCTAAGTTCAAGCCCACAAAGTTGAAAATGATGGTGACCGTTGTTACAAGACTGTGATGTGTATATATATACTGTATAGTGTCGATTCATCTCCGAGCCGCAGTGTTGTTATAGTGTGTTGGGAGCTTAGGCTTGTTATAACGAATATTGGTGAAAACTGGTGAATTTCTTCAACACGGTTTGATTTTGCTTGTGAGGGTAAAGGTGAAAGCTGGTCAATATTATTGTCTGTGTCTGTTGTTGCTTATTCTTAGCATACATGATACTCGCTCTTTATGTCAGCGTCACTGATAGGCACCTCTCGGTTTGAACATGGCTCCAGCTTCAAGTTCAAAGTTGAACATGATGGTGACCGTTATTACAAGACTGTAATGTGTCGCTTGGGAGGTTAAGAGTGAAAGCTGGTCAGTATTATTGTCTGTGTCTGTTGTTGCTTATTCCTTGCATACTTGAGGGTGGGTGGGTGGGGGTTTTACGTCCTTTTCCACCACATACGGGTGGTACCAAAGACGGGGCAACGATGAAAAAGCCAGCACAAATATTTGGCTCCAGCCGGGATACGAACTCACGACCCGAGCATTAGAAGTCCAACGCTCTACCATTCGGCCACCCCGGCTCCCCCCTAGCATACATGATACTCACTCTCAATGTTAGCATCACTGATAGGCACCTCGTGGTTTGAACATGGCTTCAAGTTCGAGTCGACAAATCTGAACGGATGGTGACAGTTTAAAAAAAAAGACAGATGTATGTGTCTCAGTGTCACTTCAGCCTCGCATCAGGACGAAAACTACTCTTCTCCCATCCGCCAGGCATAATCATTCATGTCATGGTTGTGTGTTGCAAGCGAATGGTATTATTTTGCAATAATGGCATTCATGGTTATACAGATCAATGGTAGTTGTGTGTGTCAGGCCGCTCGTTATCTTCGTCTAGACAGTGTTAACGTTTCTATTTCTATTCTAGACACGTGTGATGCAGTACCACCAGGTTTTATCGAGAGTCGGAAGCGTAGCCTGGTAACTGACAGGAACGAAAAAGGAAACTGTGGCGAGAACTGATAACGAACGTGTGAAGTGGGTGGTTTTTAATAAGCACACATCACCTTCAACAAGGTGGTTATTTATGAAATGAGAAAGAAACTCTTTTTTTGTGCTGTTGGAAGTTGCGAGCGGTAGTGACATGTATGCATCTGTACGGTGAATAGGTTTACGTCGCTGTAGCCGAAGTCTTCTTCTTCTTCTGCGTTCCCTGCTCTGGACTCCGCCTCAGATGATTAGGTTTGTGGTCTTTATATAAGCAGTGGTCTTCAAGAGGTCTGTTTTGCTGCCCCAGAGTTTCTCTGCCAGTGTGGCTCCGTTCGGCCAGTGTTGTGTCCTTGCTTCTTTGAAGAGGGGGCAGGACTGGAGAATGTGTTCCGGGGTTTGAGGGGCTGTTCCGCACGGACAGTCTGGTGAGTGTGACAGCCCAAGGCGGCACAGGTGGGCACGCAGTCTGCAGTGTCCAGTTCGTAGTCTGAAGATGGTGGTCTGTTCATATGTAGCCGAAGTAAAAATGTCTTCTTCATATTCGGCACTGTAGCCTATTCTGTGTTAATAGTACACTCTGGTCATCATTAATCAATAAGAATCAGACATAGAGACAAAGAGAAAGGAAAATGGTGATCATCTCTTCAAATTTTCTTTGAGAATTCCGAATATCACTTTTGTGGCAACAGGGGTCATTCCTGAGAGAGAAGAATCGGATGGGGAAATATCTGTCTTACACTGTCATACAGACAGCTTCCAGTCAATGTGACTCCCATCACCCGGCGTTTTCTTGGGTTTTGTTGTTGTTGTTGTTGTTTTATCAGCCTAAAGGGGAGTCATTCCTGAGAGAGAAGAATCGGATGGGAAAATATCTGTCCTACACTGTCATGCAGACAGCTCACACTAGTCACAGTCAATGTAATCCCTATCACCCGGTGGGGTTTTTGTTTTGTTTTTTCTTCTTCTTCTTCTTCAACCATATGGAGGGGTCTGATAATGGACTTCCACAGAACGAGATTGTGGCGTGGTCGATTCTGTCCAATCGCTAATTTGGGCGAGGGAACAAGATACAGTGTGGTTTCCATGGAGGAGAAAAAGGTGATAGCCTTGTCCGACCATAACACTAACAGCCAGTCCGTTATCGGGCGAAACTGTATACTCTTGTCGGTGAAGGGTTTGGGGGAACGGAGGTGTATGGTTAGTTGACCGGATGATGAGAAAATTATATCGGGCTGGGTGTCAGCTGGGACGGTAAATGGTACAGCTACAAGGACCACCGGGGTGTCTTGTTTTGTGTGTGGACATGTTGGTGGGTGGGTGTCCTAAGGGTCTTCGGAGGTCAAATGGGGGGATCGCCGTCGTCGCTGACATTGCCACAGTGATGATCCACCCCGGGTGATCTTGCAAACAAGAGGTCGTCACAGTTGAGTTCACTAGGAACTGTTTTCGTGGCAGTTTTGTGGAAATCCTGCACCGAAAGAAAATCCTCCGGACACTGGTAGTTCTGTTGACTAAAAACCTGATCGAAGTTCTAGTCTAGAACTTCCATTTGAGGGCTTAGCTGTCTGTACTTTGGCTGCAAACGACACCAACTCAGAACAAAACAACAAAAATTATTTTTTACTTTGAGGAAACTCTTCATAAGCGTATTTGTGGAGTGAGTGGGTGACTCTTTAAGGCTTAAAGCCGCGCAAATCACAAAGACTACTTCGCGGCTAAGCGTATTTGTGGATTTGGTTGCTGATGAATGCATCCAGAAAATATTTTAGTATTAAATAATGAATATCTAAATAAGCATATGTACGTGTATGTAGTTCTGGATTGATGTAGTTTCGTACAGTACGGTTGGGTTCACGGTCCTGCCCCACGTTCTCCTGAATATTTAACGCTACTAGGCATAACTGGGTGGTTATTTTGCCACTCAGCCTGTCAGCCTTCATATCCTTGACAAGGACGTGCATTGTACTCAGGGGGACCCAGACCTTGTTTGACCACTCTGGCTCCCAGCCTCACGAGTTTATCATTGTCCTCCACGTCAGTTGCCGTGTGTGTGCTCGGGTCCTCAAACGGCTTATAACGGATGAGCCAAGGAACGTTACAAAGCCTCACGGTTTGCGTTTGGTGTTGGCGCTGGCTTCAGTCGGTAGCGACCAAGCCCGAGATATTCAGTCTTTGACTGTTGCTTCTGGCGGAGATGGTAATTGTGAGCAGGCCGTGTTTGCGTAGAGTATGCAGTGCAATTGTGAAGCTGGGGAAGGCTCAGTTAGACGCAGGATGTCCTGTTTGCCAGATAGTAAACGGTTTCAGCCGCTGAGGAGTTTGGAAGTTTGCGGTCTGGTTATGTACGATGGCGATTGAATGTTAAATAGGTCAGGTGTGCCGGACTGGCAAAGCAAGACTCTACAAACATTCACTAGTGTATTGGAGTTTTATTTTTGATCCGTCCTGATTTCAATCCCGTTAAATATTGTTCGGGGTAATTATATGTATTACTACTTCTGTAATGGCTTTAATACCCCCAGGTCAAGTTTTCAAGTGATTTTGGCTGTTATCCATTGTTCATCCCTCGTGCGACATCCCACACAAGGCCAGCTTGCGCTTCATATCCACTGGCTTATTACAGTCATGTACTTGTCCGTCTTTGAAGTAAGGTGTACGAAAGTTTTTTTTTTGTTTTTTTTTAAGAACAAGAAAAAAAAAACCCTACAAATTATTGGCTTATTAGCTGCTTGCAGCTGTACGATGGAAATTCGCGAAACGGACATGGAAACAAAGTTGACGTGGTGTGCGTGCGTCGGTCTCGCTTCCAACTGATACTTTTTCGTCTTGCGACCTCGCCACTAGCTTGTGTGTATGTCACACACTGCGTACCATCCCCTGGATTTGTCGCCAGGATTATGCCGTCCGCTCTTTAATCTACACCACGGTAAATCACCACGGTATAGTGCGGTCACGCGGGCAGACAGACGCTGCGTACTGAATTAATGCATGGTTTTAGATTGCTGAGCCAAAGTCAGGATGACCTCGGGACAAGGCAGCGCTGACCTTACCAGGACAGTGTAGGCGGGAGAGGGATAGAAGGTGTGGGACGACCGTGATTGCTGATGAGATCGCACCTCAGTCTCGGCGAACCATAATCTCGTCAGTCGGGGTGGCCGCCCCTGGTTTGCGCGGGTATCAGTATCACATTAGGGGGAACATTGTAGTCTAGAGACTCTCTGTCTGCGCGCCTGGCATGCTGGGATCAGAGACTATCCACAGAGTGTAGATACTAGATAGTCTCTGCTGAGATGGAGTAAAAAGGGAGAAATCTGTGTCTCAGACGGTTAAACGTTTTATTCCGGTTAGTTTGTGGCTTCTTCTTTTTTTTACATTGAAATTATTGTTGTGTGACAGTGTCGGTGGGTGGGTGTCTAGGAGTTTAACGTCCTTTTCCACCACGTGTGACTTGTTGTGTGGACTTCTGCATAACACATTATAGATCTGTAACTCTTTTGTAGTGTTGCCCGATTCTTCTCTGAAGGCCCTGGGTCAGTGTTACTGAAGAATTGTCCCGCTTAGGGGTTAACAATCTGTGTGTGTGTGTGTGTGTGTGTGTGTGTGTGTGTGTGTGTGTGTGTGTGTGTGTGTGTCTTGCAAATCCATAAGCATCGCCGTACAGGTTTTAACTACGTTTTGATACAAGGGCAGCACTCTCGGTCAGTCTTCAAGTACGGGATGTTTCACCCCCCCCCCCTCTCTCTCTCTCTCTTTCTCTCTCTCTCTCTCTCTCTCTCTCTCTCTCAGCCACCCCACCCACTCCCAGCTTCAAAGTCTTGGCTTAAAATATTTCCCTGCCACCACTGCCAGGTTAATTTCCGCACATAGCGATGTGAATCAGGTGCAGGGGTGAAGTTTGCTCCCAGGGGGGTGCCGCTACTTTACCTGGCCCGCCAAACGCGGGGGGTCGGGTCGCGGGTCTGATGAATGGAATTGCATCCATCTCATGGCGAAGAGCGCATGGGTACGAGACCACGAAGCTCCGTTGGGACGTGTCACAAGTCAGAAGTGTACTGACATCAAGGGTCGAATTGCCTATTAAAAGTAGGCAGACAGTCTTCTGGAAAAAAAATAGGGAAGTTGTAGATATATATATATATATATCCACTGTGGCTTGTAGCCAATGTAGGGCAAGGCGGACTTGTCCAATGGCGTAAAAAGCACATCTCCTAGATCTAGGGAGCGCTCTCAGATTTACTTACTTCCCCTACTTTCAAATTGGCCTGATTGAACGCATGTTTTCGGCTTTAGCGACGCCTTTGTTCCTGTTCTTTCTATATATCCAGTGGAGGTGTTCTCTCGTGAAGTCTGAAAGGGGTGTTTTTCAGACTGTAAACAGTCAAGTTGAATTCCTGTAGATCCATCATTCACGGTCCGGGCTCTGCAGGCTTGCAGGAACATGGTACATGTAACTCGGTTTCATCCGCTTCTGTCTCGGAAGAAGTCCATTTGATAAAGGATGAACAGAGGCAACGTAACGCCCGATCTGTCATGCAAATGTTTCGGCTTTATGGTCTCATTTCATTTAAGAAATGCTGATTTTTAATAATCATTTCGTTTGAGATGGTGGCCGATCTTTGCACCGTTGCAGTTTACCCAGTTTCGTACAGTCGATCTCTCTGATATCTGATAAGATTAAGTGATTTCTGTCCTAAAGAAAATATATTTTAATTACTTAATTAATTAATTTATCAGTAAAGACCAGGTAAGGCCCTGGCTGTTGGAGAGGCGTCTTGAGGCCTGTTCCACAGAGCTTGGAGTCGTACTAACCCTTGGTCGTGTGCACTCTGAGTGTTTCTTGGACATTTTTGGGGCCTGTGGCAGGAGTGTGAACTGGCTTATCTTGTAACCCTCTTGTTTGCTCGGCTACCTGCGGACGGTCCGGGTCACTTTGCTCCGTTTTTTTTTTTGTTTGTTTTTTTTTGTTTTTGTTTTTTTAGCTTCAGGATGGGAGGGTGCTTGTGAAGTATCCTTGTCCAGATAAGATGAAAGATGAGGTTTTCGTGGTACTGACCCATAGGTTTGAGAGAAAGAGGAAAGCAGGCAGGTTGCACTTCATGGTGTTCATCCCCAACACACGCGCGCGACCCCCCCACCCCCCCCCCCCCCCCAAAAAAAAAAAAACCACGACGACAATAAAAACAACAAGAAAAAAACAAGAAACAAAACAAAAAACGACAACAAACAAACAAAAACACAACAAACAACAAGAAACCGAAAAAAGGAAGCAAAAAAACGACAACAAAAACATAAATAAAACCCACGTTACTGGTTGGGTCCTCACTGTTTCGTTATTTGATTTTTTTTTTTTTTAATTCGGCCAGAATGTAATTTTAAAAGGTTTGCTGAAAATGCCTGTGACTGGATGAATTGTTTGGAAGCAGTACTCCATGATTCATGTTTATATTTGCTTGTTGTCTTGTTGGGTTAGTCGGCAAAACTTACAGTGAGCCACTGCGTGAATCAGGTTGTGCATGTATAATGGATAAAGTACTGTACGTTTGTGTTGATCTTGTTCTTTGATCATGCGTTTCTGTTCTAAGGGTTCTTGCCAGCGCTTTCTTTCCAGCAGACTCAGCACAGCATTCACGGAGTGAATATGATTCCAGCACTTACCCTAGAGTAAAGCCTGCAAAAGCATAGCGGGAAACGAGGCATTCCTCTCTCTCTCTCTCTCTCTCTCTCTCTCTCTCTCTCTCTCTCTCTCACACACACACACACACACACACACACACACACACACACACACACACACACACACACACACACACACACACGGAACGCGATGTTGTATTCTTTGGCACGCTTGACTTGAAGCGTCGGTACATCCAGGAACATGCTTACGTATCCCCCCCCCCCCTCTCTCTCTCTCTCCCTCCCTCGCTCCGCGTCTCTTTCTGTTAGCGTGACGCAACACAACGGTTGGCGGGCCGACTTGCTCGTTGTCGCTTTCTCACCTGAGAGCCGTGTCTTCTCTTACCTGGCTGGTTCGAATCTGACTTGATGCGATTCCCAGACGACCTGGGGGGGGAGGTGTCCCAGGTGGGGAGAGAAATGAGCTCCGTCTTCCGCCGCTGCTTCTGCTGCTAGCCTGATGAAACAGCTGTTTGAAGAATCCGACTGTCTGCTCTACTCCGCTCTACTTTACCTGCATCTCGCTGTCAGGTTCATCACCAAGATCAGTGTTGAGAGAGAGAAAGAGAGGGAAAGAGAACGAGCTACGAGTTCTAGTTTGTGCTGACGAAAGTCAAGTGTTCTTTCTGCCTTTGTGTGCGTTTAGACTTGACGAGTGTTTTGGACAATTTCTCCGTCGCTGGCTTGTGTTTTCTTGTGTGACAAGTTAAATCTTCTTTCTGCATTGTGTGCGTTTATGGGTGTTTTGTAACATCTGCCTTGTGTGCGTTTATGGGTGTTTTGTAACACCTGCCTTGTGTGCGTTTCAGGGTGTTTTGGAACATATACCTTGTGTCAAGTGCTGGTCAGATCCATGACGCTTAGTCCCCTTTGCTTAATGACGGTTGTGATGTTACACTGAAGCTCGCAGTGACTGGCATACCAGCTTTTATCACCGCCACACACACACGTGTTCTTGCGAGCAATTCAGTTCGCGCAGGCAGATGCAGACTTACGCCAGGAAACAATGTACTCAACTAGAAAGTATACTAGGGTTGTGTTAGCCTTTAGGAAGCAAGGCATCACCGCTCACCGGGGTCATTTGCCCACTTGACCGCTTACGACATAAGTGTTGTGTGCTAGAGCGGGGCAGACACACCGCCTTCTTTGGGCCTCTGGGAATGGTGGAACCATACAATTATACAGCCAGTTGTAAGCTCAGTGCAGTCGCCGTCCACTGTCTGTAGTAGTCCAGAGATTTCTTTCTTTATTTCTCTCTTTCTTTTTAACTTGCGAGTGGTACACAGTGAGTCTGTGTATCAACCCCCTGTCGTTTAAATGTCTCTGTATTGACGTTTTCCGTGTAAAGAAGTTTATGCATCAGTTAAACTCGGAACAATGGTAGTTGATGACAAAGGCTTTCCAAACACATCAATTTAAATAAGTGACCCCCGAAGGTCAAGGTCACAGGATCATAATGAAATTGCCAAATGATTTCTCGTTTTTCTGACAAGTTGTTTATTGATCTGGATCGAGTATTGGGTCAGTGTTTGGCTAGGGTTTTCCAAGTTACGAGATTATGAATATTTAGCAAGTCACGTCAGTAAATGAAATTGTATCCCCCCCCCCCCAAAAAAAAAAACAATAAACAAACAACAACAACAAACGCACACGCACGCACGCACACACACACACACACACACACACACACACACACACACACACACACACACACACACACACACACACACACACACACAACAACAACAACAACAACAACAACAACAACAAACAAACAAACAAAAAACGTAGATTATTTTTCGTTTTGTGCAGCGAGGCAGACTTGAAAGGAATCTTGTAGTTTAGGTTCACTGAATGTTCTCGAGTGCAGTGCATTCTCCTTATCGGCGGAGCGAAGATAGCGTTCGAGTTCGAACATGACACGGAACATTCCAGAATGAGGTCAGCGCAGCACGCCGCTTGCGTAAACAATCAGGGAAATGTCTTCAACCACCTTTGCACGTACATAAACCGAATTCCGGCTCCAATGGCTTCTGTCAGAGCAAGTAAACGAAGGGAACCACTTGCGGTTCTGTTAGCAAGTCGAAGGTCTTGATTTGTCGGTTATTTTGCGTGTGTTGTGGTCCGGTCGACATTCATATTATTGGTATGTGCAGGTATAGAAAAGGAAACGGCAATGGCTGCGAAGTGATTACAAGTTAAGCGAATAAAAGCGACATAAGAGGGACAGAAATCACTTAACTTTCACAAAGGGCGGCACAGGTCAACGTTTCGCCTTCCTCAAGACACAAACAAATGGGACATAACTTCAAGTTTGTTTGTGTCCTGAGGAAGGCGAAAGCCGAAACGTTGACCTGTGCCGTCCTTTGTTAAAGTTAAGTGGTTTCTGTCCCTTTTATGTCGCTTTTATTTGTTCGTGCAGGTATAGTTTTCGGTGTGGTGGTGGTTGTGTCTTCGACACCAGTGCTTGACCTAATTCACGTTGTTCGGTGAATTCTCAGTTGTTTTGTTGTTGTTTTTGCGAAGCTTATCCACTTTTGGCGGTTCTGTCTTCTGCTGGTGTGGCCTTGTTGTTGCTTCTTTTCAAAACGCGCTTGAAATTTGTGCGAAGTTGCACAGCCGTTGTAGGGGAGCCGGGGAAGTGGAGCGGTAGAGCCTCGGACTATCAATGCTTGGGTCATGAGTTCGATTCCTAGATGGGACCATACATCTGTGCTGGTTTTTTCTCGTTGCCCCGTCTTCGATATCACCCGTATGTGGTGGAAAAGGACGATTAATTAACCCTTAAACGCTCACCGACCCACCTACCCACTCGCACAGCCTTTGTAAGCGACAAATTTGTCGTTGGAAACACAGCGCAGTTTTTCCTGTATATGAAGACAAGTCAATCCCAGAGACCCGCCGTGGATATTTGGCCCTTTGGACTAGGTTGGATGACAGCGTTGAAGATTATAGTACGTTTTCGTGGCCCCATATTTAGTCTCCTTTCCGTGAATCGTGCGGGAAGTCATCGACCAGCCTTGACATGTCTTCGACGCTTGGTCCAGAATTCCTTGTCACAGATCTCTGCCCAGCTAACTACAGAGTAAGATCAAAGGAACGAGAGACTTGCCGTTGAGAGTGGAAATGGCACCGCTTTTCGGTGGGTCATTTCCTCGTGACGTGCACGTAATGAAAAGAGCAAGAGCATGGAATTGGAAACATCTTTAATTTCTTCCGTACATCATCACTTGAATTTCCGTCGGTGGTGGTTCTTTCAGGGAAGAACTTCTTTCGTGAAAAGCACGGGTGCCGAGAACCTTATAATTATGGAAACTATTTCTGCAGGCAGATTTCCTCGTCATTTCTGCTTTCCGTCGTATGTTCCAAAGCGTGCACTTTCTGCTACACGTCCTAAGTAGTCCATTGGAACCTCCTTCCCTTCGGGAGACCCATGATATAAAACGCATCAAAACGGGACTGCAATCATCTGGAAAAGGGGACCTAATCCCCATGGGTTTGATAGGCACTTACGACCTTTTCCCAGACGACGGTAAAGGAAAGTGGCTGTTTGGCGGTGTCTAGACCGAGGCCGGGGATCGACAGTGGCTGTTTTCAGGAACGGCTGGGCCCGCTTCCTCGGCGGATTTTGACGTAGATCGATCCTCAGGGTGCTTCTTGATAAAATTACTCTTTGCTCGCCTCTTCCCCCCTCCCCTTTCAGTTCGATGCTCGGCAGGCACGTTGCGGCTCGGTCAGACCGAGCCGCAACGTAGGGATCAGCCTGTGATGGAGGATCTGGTGCTGGCTGGATGACGTCCAGAGCTCTGGTCAGTGGACTCAGTGTGCTGGTTGTGAGATGTATACTGTTGTGATAGTGTGGAAGAGGGTATTTGGCGGTGAGTTCGTAGTGATGCAGCTTTACATGATGTGCGGTGCTACGTTTACCGGAATCCCGTGGTGGTGACGTATTATAAAGGATACTATGCCTGTTGTGATGTGGAATAGGGTTTAAATTTGGTGATGACGTTTTGATGACGGCGATGATGGGAACCTTGCCATGCCCAATTTTGCTGGATGCACTATATAGTTGTGGCGTGGAACAAGGCATTGGATGGTGAGGTCGTAGCACTTGTCCAGTAACACAGTTACTTTGGAATCCTGTGCTATGGAAACAGTCTGTGTTTACCTGAAGTGAGTCTGTGACTTAACTGTCGTGGAGTTTGAGCCTATTCTGAACGTTTTCTGTACAGCGTCCCTTTTGTTTATAATGAGTTGCCGCTTTAGAAATCGTTGTGCTTTAGACATACACAGGTAGACAGGTAGCGTACTCTCTTTATCGTCAGTTGGGGGAGCCGGGATAGCCGAATGGTCGAATGTTGAACTTTCAGTCCTCGGGTCGTGAGTTCGAATCCCGGCTGGGGTCAGATATTTGTGCTGGCCTTTTTCCTGGTTGGCCAGTCTTCGATATCACCCGTACGTGGTGGAAAAGGATGTTAAACTCATAAAACACCCACCCACCCTTTAACGTCCATTGTGGTTTGTTGCGCATCTACCTCCGCCCGTAGACATAACAAGGACACTGCATCCACTATCGCATAGCGGATATAGAGTCCTTGGACATGCATACCCGATAGCGAAGCTGCCTGCAAGTGTTAATCGTCTATGAAGGCACCTGTATCGGCCGTGGGGAAGACAGTGTACAAGCACCGGTAGCATGTCGCACGCCACACGGCGGCTCGCGGTCCATCCTTCAGGGAACCTTCTCGGGTGACAGCCGAACAGGATCAAGCGTAATCCGGCGTGTACGCCAGCATGTATCGGCGCATGATCCCTTCTTCTCTTTCGCCAGGACTGACCCGGCTCGCCCCGCCTCAAGGTGTTGGAGGAATAAATCAAGCGCCGTAATCCTTGCTTGTCTTGTAGAGGTGCACGGGGGGTCAAGAGGTTTAGGCTGTGAGTTTCTGACTTTCAAGGGGTGACGGGTGCGATCCTGAACGTTTTCGCAAGGCGTCGTGAAAGATGGCCGTGATTTTTGCCCTCCCTGCTTTCTTGGAGTTAGGAAGCCAGTGAACCTGAAGTGAAGGTGATGGCTGAGTGGGTATTTGGAGGCTTTACGGTCCTTAATCCACTGAGAGGGTGATTTCACAGACAGGGACACTGGTCGGTCTGTGCAAATAAATGTTGAGGCCTTTGTGATCTGGAGTCTCAACGCTTCACCGGATGAACCATCCGAGTCACCCCCTCCCCTTCACCCCTCCACCCCCTCACAACTGATGCCTCTCGTTCCTAAATGAGTTCGTGACATGCGATGTGTAAAATTTCTACGTACTGTACCTTGTTAGGGGCAGCAGTATCCCCATTAAATATTCAGGATACGTCAGGACGTCCGATGTTGGAGTTTTGTCGGTTTTGGAGGAGTTGTACTTTCCGCGATTAGTTCAATCAGTCAGCTGCACATTTCTTTGAATTCAGCTGCAGTAGAACCTATTAGAAGTGTGGGATTTTTTTATTTTTTTTTTTTTGGGGGGGGGGGGGGGGGGTCTCCAGCTCAGTGAAGCGCGTATGCGCCTTAAACTGTCGACCCATTACTTATTAACGCATTTCGTACCGCGCACGAGTATCCCAGATTTTTTAACTCTTTTTCGGTTTTGTCCCTTGTGTGCGAAAACCAGGCAAGATTTACGGTTCCTTGGCGGCTCTTACTGCAGCAAACACGAGTATATTTAAAGTGCAACACTCCCACCACGTCAAATTTAAATCCACGCAGACGTAAATTATTTATGATTTCTTTAGAGAGCCCACTGGTGCGCAACCCCAAACTAACTTCGTAGGAATTGAGTTAAAGGTCGTTTATGCCGTCAGTGTCCACATGAAGTGAGGTACACATCCTGCCCCTTGCAGCTGGCATCCTTAGGCAGAATTTCCTGTGGCCACATGATTTGTCACGATAGGGATTTTTTTTTACCCTTGTATATGTCATCGAGGAAGATGTGAACGCTGCGAGATACTAGAATTAACGCCACAAAGACAGCTGGTCTGTGGCAAATTGTGGAGATAGAGCCCGAGTTTTTTCCCCATTCAGATGTATGTTCCTTATATTGATTTCGTGTGGATCCAAATACAGGCAGGAGACAACTGGGGGAAGAAAAAAAAGAAAGGTTTGAGACCTTTCGCCGGCCTTTCGTGGGCTGTCACAAATCAAATTTTCCCTCGAGACAGCAAGCACTGTGTGTTGGTTTTGATTCTGTTGGCTGTCACAGTCCCCTCGTAACTCCGCAATGTATGTGTAAGCAGCATTTGATGTCCGGTATCGGCGTCGGAACAGCCGCCTCGGCCCCCGTGTTCGTATCACAGCCCGACAATACGTACACACCACCACCACACACGGGAAACCCCGACGGCCGTTGTATTGGCAAAACTTGGCGCGCGGGCGTCGCGTTGACAGACCAGGCAAGCTGTAAAGGGAGTTAGAGTTGACAGTGCAACAAGTTGAGCAAACCATCACATTCGCCTGTGGTGGCGGTGGGTGGTGGCCGCTTGCTTCTGCTCGCTGGGATTCAGAGGGCCTCTTTCGGTCTTCCGGGCTTTTCATCCTTTCAGTCAGTCAATGATCCACATCAGACACACAGCCGGTTTAGACATAGAGGGGTATCACTGCGTTTGCTGCTTCGTCGGCCCCCTCAGCCGCCGGGGCTGGTTATTCTGAGTGCAGCTGGCTTGATGAGCTGATCTGACTGTGCTAATTCAGTACCCTGTAATTCACAGCTGTAGGGAGAGGAGGAGGGTCTCGAAAGCTTACGAGTATCTGTTGTTAGGGTAGCAGCGATGGAACCAAACAGCTTGATGGAACTTAGAGAAGTGTCACCATGAGATTTTCTGCCTCCTGTGTCGTGTATGCTGCCTGCGTGACCGGTTTTGCTGGACTGTGCACTGTGGAGTTGAAGTCGTGGATTTATTTTTAATTGTTATTAGGACAAAACTGTCACCACTCGTGACGCTTCAGTGACAGCGAGATTGTGACCGGTTGATCTCATGGACTGTTTTTTGCACTTTGATTTTGTGGTTCATTTTGTGTGAGGAATGTGTGTACTCAGTTAAATGTGGACATTGCATGGAGTCAAGATACTTAGGATTACATTTTCTCGTGACAGTCACTGGAGATGACTGAATTCTGAACATCGAGTGCCCTTTCCTTTTAATGTGTGACATTACATGGAGTCCCGTATCTCAGGATTATATTCTTCGTGTGACATGTCACCGGGCATGACGAAATTCTGAACAGCGGAGTGTTCTTACGGATGTGTGGTGGGTCTTGGGTTTAGTGTTTCTGGTGCCAGTTTGTGTGTGTGTGTGATTCTGTGAGTTTTGCTGCGTGTGCGATGGAGAAGATGGAGAACCATAAAACTGAGGAAACGACTCCCACAGGAGAGAAAGAGGGAAGAAGAAGCGGACGAAAGTTGATACGAATCACGTCGAAAGCTGGAGAAATGACTTTTGGAAAACTGTTGACAAGCCCCATGGTAAGTTGCAGAGTATTGGAGGAAGTTGATCGTGTCGTGTGCAGCGTGCATGGAATCTTCGTCTTTTGTTTGCTGTGTCCGTACTACAAGCTTCAGTTTTTTGTAGTTTTATGTATTCTAGCTGTCTTTATTTTGTCTTTTTTTTTTCTTTTTTTTTTTTTCGTGTGTATTCCGTTCACGTGATACCTCCGTCAGCATCATCTCTGTTTATCAATGATCTTTGCCATTTGCAGCCACAGCCACGTGCAATTGATCGTTGTACAGAGAAGAAAACTGTACGTTTCCTTGAAGAATAATTGTGAGGTATTAATTTCAGTCATAGCTTCAATGGCTGGGGTGTAATTATTTTAACACGTAGCAACTTTTGTACATGTATGGGAAAGAGTTGACCGTAGTCTATTCACATGTAGATGTGTACAATTGCAGCTACATGTACGTAGTGCAGTTACATGCCTGTATTACTCAGACATTACGTCGACAGTAGAGACGGGGTGACTAGATATAGAAGCTTCCTGAAGCGTTACCACCACACCTCTGTCTACATGTGCCCTCTTCTTCCCCCCTCTTCCCTTCCCCTCCCCTCCCCTCCCACGACCTTCACATCTAGCTTGACACGCGTGCAGTGCAAACTCCGGCTGTACCCGTCAGGCACAATGATCTCCAAAACGGAACATCCACCCATTGCATGTGTGTTTTTTTTTAAAGCGGGAAAAGTTGAGTGAACTTCAAAGCCACCCGTGTCCCCCGTCTGGGTCGTGGTGAACTCGCCTTCGGGCTGCATACATGTTTAGTAATTACGGCAATCAGCGTAAAGTTGTTAAGACGGGTGCGCTCGCTTTTAAGAAACTCGCTTTTAAAATTGACTCATCAACACCCACCGCTCACCCTCTCTTAATCGCCTTTCATCATTCACCGCCGAGGCGTCTACTGTCACCCCTCCCCCCGCCCCCCTCTTCATCCTTTTTCACAGGGAGAGTTGAGTGGCTCAGCTGGTTTTAAAGGTCTTGTCTCAACAAAAAGCCACAAACAGTTTTGTTTTTTTTAACTATCCGACTGTGCGAAATGCACAGTCACCTCTGTCACACAGTTTCACCCTGACAACATCTTCAATTTTCTGAAAGAGGCTAACCTCTTCTACAAAATATAGTCTTATTTAAATATCACTTGTATCTACTCCATCTTCCCAGCTTTGAAGTCTTGAAGGATATTTTTCATTTAAACCAAACAGATTTTTAGTATATATTTACATCTTGTTTTAACGTGGAGATTTTTATGTTTTAAAGTACCTGGCAGAAAGGGACTTTTGCTAGCCACGAATTAGCCTTTGTTGCTTGCGTGGCGTTAAGCCCTAAATAACTAACTAACTAACTAACTAACACACAGTTTCAGCGTCCCTGAAACACCTATAAAGCGCCAGGGGCAGCCTGATTTCACGGCTCAGTCTGCGAGAAAGATCGCAGTGGCTAGTCTTCTCATTCAACACACAACACCGGTTAGTCACTGTAGCAGTGTGTCTCACTCACCGACCAAAAGCACAATGAAATCACTGCAAACTCTCGCTCTGGTTTTATAAGGGTGTCCGAAGCGTTGAAAACTCTGCAACTGTGACAGAGTTGCCTGCATTATGCACAGTCGCAGGAGTCGCAGTGTTAAAGAAAACACACTGTTTGTGGCTTTTTGTTGAGATTGCAGACCTTTAACGTCGGACTGACTCGAGGTTGAAGTTCGAATCGTGCTGGGGTTGGTTAAGTGGAGGTGAACGTCCTAAGCCACATGCGTGATTGGAGATGGCCAGTGGGCAGTTTTCCATCCCGAGGGACTTGACAAGTCACTGTCAGCCACATTATATATAATAATAATAATAATAATAATACTTACATAGCGCTATAACCTATTAAAAATAATAGTTCTAAGCGCTTAAAGATAAAATTATATACACACACACACACACACACACACACACACACACACACACACACACACACACACACACACGAAAATATACAGAGCCCTAGGGTCAGGGTCTAGGACAACGACACGCACATACTGAGAGCATTTTGCAAACAGATATGTGGTGTTAAGGGATAAAAATAGATAGGTTGTCTTGAAAGTTTCAAGGCCGTGCGACAGGCGGAGAGAATCAGGGAGAGAATTCCAGGCTAAAGGACCAGCGTAGGAGAATGCTCGACTGCCAGCCGTAGAAAGTCTAGTGCGGTGCCGGCATTCTGAGGGTAGGAGTGTCAGCTGAAGACCGGAGGGAGCGTGACCGCGGAGCCTAAATGTGACGGACAGACGAGACGGGCAGGTCACACAAACGAATCACGAGTCAGGGCCAAAACCACTGAAATATTGCAGAGCAGACTGGAGGCGGCAACGTGGATTTAAAATTAGCACCACATTGCACTTGATTACACTGTGCGAGAAGTGTCTTCGTCAAGTTCATGTCTTGTCAGTCATCACTATTTTCATCCCCCTCCTTTTCCGTTTCGCTGTCGGTATGAAAACAGTGAGTCACTGAATCATACCATTGTCAGACTTGATCTGGCTCGCAGTCTCAGTAGGAAATGAAGACTCATACTTCAACCCCCATCACGCATAGCGGCTACGGTGTGAAGCGGTGGCCTCTGACCAACGCTAGATTAAAAGAGACTGAAGAGAAGAGATTAACCCCCTGTGTCTGATTCACACCGATGGCTCGCTATCTTCGATCTGAGAGCGAGTGTAAACGCGGCTGGAATGAGGAGGGGAAAACTGGGGCGGCTGATCTACAGGAGAGCATGCAATGCTGGACTAAGCGTACGAGACAGTAATGATAGGGGGTTTATGTCTCGCATGCTGAGCGGGTGGTTATGTCGGATTGGGAAGGATAATCTCCGATGTAGGGCCGTTTCTTACATACGTGGGTGGCGGTGTTTGGTGTGTAAAGATTCTGAAGTAGTAGTGGTGGCGGTGGTGGGGGCTGCTGGGCAGGATGGGGGATTGGCATACTCGCCGAAGAGCCGGCGCAAAAACGGGTCAAGTGTTGCAGACGTCGTGGACGTCCCTGCCCATATATATATATATGCCGCTACCCCCCCCCCCCCTCTCTCTCTCTCTCTTTCTAGTGTGTGCGCGTGTGTAAATGTGTAACTGACTCTAGTACACCAGTATTATGCTTCGTCTGTTCCGCCAGTGTTTTCAGTTTCACGTCCTCTTCAGTGATACTAAACTTACCCGGTCACAGTGGCTGACAACTGAGTGTTGACGTTTACGTCTTCACCTACAAGCTATAAAAAAAAAAGGTACTAAAAACTATTGTAAACGAATATTTCGACGCAGAAGGGATGTTGAATTCTGCATCCTGTTCGTGTGTGCTATTTCAGCGTCGGATACATGTATTCAGCCTTGTGCCCTTTGAACTGTGTCTTCACGTATACGTGTAGTATTTTCCCTTGTGCGTTACTGACAAGATCAGGGAAGTAAGTTGACACTGCAGGATCGCCGCCCCAGCAACCGAAGGCAAGCAGAGACAGTGACCTTTAACCTTCAGCATTAGAATGCAGCAAGCAGCTCTTAGGTTGGTTGCCCTGTGTGCAGACTGTCACAAAATGATTGCAATCGTTAACTTGAGACCGTGCAATTACAAATCAAGGACACTACAGGTTTTGCGTGTGCAGACAGACCTTTGGCCCTCAGCATCTAAATGCGGCAAGCATCTCTTACGTTGGTCGTATTGTGTGCAGGCGATCACATATTCATATATCATCATAAAGGCCGTGCAGTTATAATCTATCATGGTTACAAATCAGGAAAAGAAGTCGAAATTTCAGACAGTAACCTTTGACCCGTAGTATCTGAATGCAGCAGGCAACTGGTAGTGAGTTTGGCATGGGTCACATTGTGTTCAGACGGTCATATTCCTAGTGCCAGCGAAATGTATCACAAATCAGGGAAATAAGTCGACTCTCTCTCTCTCTCTCTCTCTCTCTCTCTCTCTCTCTCTTAATTTGTCTGTCTGTTTTTAATTGTTTTATTTCTTATTTTGTTAGTTAGTTAATAGTAGTTTTTAGCAACGGCAGGTATGAAAACTGACTACTTGACGTCAACTGCCTCTACCGTTGTAAAACAAAGTTTCATTGATTCTCTCTCTCTCTCTCTCTCTCTCTCTCTCTCTCTTTGACCGTCAGCATCTGAATCCTTGAATGCAACAAGCAGCAAGCGGCTCTTTGGTGTGCAGACGATCATATTTATGTTATCGCTGGCATAAGAGCATGCAGTTATATTACAGCTCGGGGAAGTAAGTTGACACTGTACAGTCTGCGTCTGTGTGTTCAGACATTGACCTTTGGCCCCATCGCCTTCCGGACTTTTTCCTGTAGAGAGCGACAGGAGTCCTGCGACCAATGTCAGCGGGAAGGAAACGCAATATGGCTGTTGATACAGAGACGCAAGTTTACATCAGCAAAACTCCGACGAGTTGGACTGTGCGTGTCGGCAAGAGGAGCGTTGCATAAATAAAGAGAACTGTTGAACCCTGTCTGCTCTGGAAGCTAGTTGTTCGCTGCGTAAAAATGAGGGGGGGGGGGGGGGGAATGGAAAATCCAGATCTGGGCCCCACCTCCTGCAGTGGGTATGAGCTTACACACGACACGCCCATCCTTTTTGTACGAGTGGTGTGGTGACGAAAGTTTCGGTTTCAGAAAAATACAAGTGCTGACGGCGTTTTGTTCCTAGGACAATGAGAAGTGGGTTGATTCTTATGGGTTGTTAACTTATTGAACGTCGGTTGTGTCAGTATGTCTCGGAAGAGGGCACGGGTTTGTTGGAGAACCTCTCTCTCTCTCTCTCTCTCTCTCTCTCTCTCTCTCTGTGTGTGTGTGTGTGTGTGTGTGTGTGTGTGTGTGTGTGTGTGTGTGTGTGTGTGTGTGTGTGTGTAGGTTGTGGAAGGACTTTGAGAAGAACCTGGCGGCGTGTTTAGCTTCGTATTGTTATAATTTCACTTGAACTTCATGTGTGTGTTTGTGTGTGTGTGTGTGTGTGTGTGTGTGTGTCAGAGAGAGAGAGAGAGAAGATTGTTGAGCGACTTAGAGAAGAACCTGGCGGCGTGTTTAGCTTCGTATTGTTATAATTTCACTTGAACTTGATAACCATCACAATGTCATCTTTTGTGTTATTCACTCTTTCTGTTTGACCATCACTCCGCTCCAAGAATGCTGATCGTACAGAAAAGTTTCTGAAACGGTTTCTGGAGGTGCAAATTGTTTAGCCTCGGGGATACATATAGATATTGCTTCAACTTTTTTGACGTGCGAGTGTTATGTGTGGCAGGCGCGTAGACGGTTAACACTGTATCCCAAGAATCTGTTTATAGATCCTGTGGTATGAAACGGGATTAAAATGCTTTCACTACTCGGCGGGGTTCCGTGCTCTCTCTAGATAGTGCGGATGAACACAAGTGAACTGAACGGGGGAAAACTGGATTCCTCTGACCGGAAAAATGGATTCCATCCTGTACAAAGATGTCTTCAAAATGTATGTCCAAGTATTGATCTAGCATATAACAACTTGTAATAGCCATTTAAGCAAACATGTCTCTTTGGACATGGTAATGCAGCAGTTTTGCATCTAACTGAATTTCTTGCGCGACTATGAAAGAGATACCGTCGGCGGACGATTTTATACGGAGAAAACAACTGTGCATGGCGAAATGTGAGGCGCACCATGTAGTCGTGTGTGCATTGTGCGTTCCATCCTGTTCAACCGACGTGAATTTGATGTGTGGGTCAAGCAGCAGTGTTGTGTTTGATTCTTGTTGTGCCGATTTTGACTCGTACATTTTGTTCTCCATTTTTGTTGGTTTGTTTTTGTTGTCTTTTAAAGAAAACCCGCCGTAAACCAGTTTGCATCGTTTTGTTCATTGTTACATTTTGGTTTTTGCTTTTTCTTTTATTTTTGTGTGTGTGTGTGTGTGTGTGTGTGTGTGTGTGTGTGTGTGTGTGTGTGTGTGTGTGTGTGTTTTTCCACGTAGTGTAGGATACTGAGCCGCGAATTAGTCTTTGTAGCATGCGCGGATGAAAAACCCACTCATTCACGCTTTTAGGGGGGGGGGGGGAGCGTAATAATTAACGGTGTATATATTCTGAGAAGAGTATGTGTAATGAAGCATAACTGTAATGACAATCGTGTGTAGCACATCAGGAGGTTTCACGAGGACACCAACGTGATATTTATGTAATACACTACCACGCAAACTCATCATAACGGAACTTAAATAAACAAAGAAGACTAGGCTCTCTGACAAATTCGAAGATCACACACGCACACACACATCTACACGAGACGAGTGTTTACACAGAATAGTGTATGGCTCCGCAAACACGTCCGGATGAGCCGGGCAAATATTGTTGCAGTGTTTAATTGAGGCGGAGAACGGTGTTGACATGCCCTGTATTGCCTTATCTAGCTTTTCAAGGGCTGCACGTTGCCTGACGCTCCTCCATGGCACGTCCGAGAGTGAAGGGATCCCATTTAGTACCGACCTGATAATTGCTGCATTGTGAGAAAGGGTTGGGGGGGGGGGTTACGTTCTTGCCAAAGTGGTCTTTTGTGGGGTGTGTCCTGCTGCTGGTGTGAGATAACCATTTGTTGCTTGCTGGACTGAAGACGTTTCTTCACATACGTCCATACTTGATGTATAAACAGATCAATTTCGTTGCATTGGAGGAAATGCAGAGAAACAGTTTTGAGCATAAACTGACTAGACGAACTGATGACATGCTCAATCAATGAAAGCAACCTTGCAGCGGCGATTCAGGAATTACGAGAGAGAGACAGAGAGAGAGGTCTAAGCTGGAAAGCATTCTCTTTTCAAAGTCCGTTTTTGATGAGAGTTGACTCCCATATTTGTACAATCGTATTGCATAGAATGTATATGATTCCATTGACAGTACGTTGTGTTGTTCTACTGTTAGTAAGCACAGAGGGTAAAGACAGCCTCGCTGGCCAGGCAAGCATTATCAGCGGCCTGCACTTAGGAAGACCAGAGACGAGAAATGTAAGACGTAGCTTGCAGGAACAAAGCCTTGGCTATGATTCCGATGACAGTCTCTAAGGCGACGTTGGAGAGACTGCTGAGAGATGCGGTGGAGCGCGTATGAGCTTTCTCGAGCGCGGGGATACAATCTTGAACTGAACTGAGTAGGCAAAAAGTGACACATATAAGGCAAGGGTGTATATTTCTGTCGCGGACTATTTACGTTGAAGATGCATGTGCACCACTACCGCTCTGCAAAGAACTTGCTTCACAACGCGGGAGTGCAGTTACTTGTACTTAGGAAGCAGCTGTATTCCGTATTCAGCGTACACGTAGGGTGCTCGTGGTCATGTATCATGTAGTAGCTAGGTCATAGTACCCTGTCAATCACGGTGACAGACAGAACAATCAATTGCACGAGACGCGAGGCTCCGAGAAGTTCAAGACGTCAACGAGACCTGACTTGACTGCCGCCACCACCACCACCACCGCAGAGAATGGATCGATTCATGTGACTTCCTAGGTCGCCGTGACCCGTTGTCGACGCCCTATGCCACGGCACGAGTCCTAACTGGTACTCGATAAATCTTCCTTTGGGAACACGGCGTTTTTGCGGAGGAATAAATCACACGTTATGTCAGGAATGTCTGTAGACACGGAAGAAGGGAGGAGGGTCGGGGAAGATAAGACGCGCTTGGGGCTGGAGACCCAATTTCTTCAAATAGAAACGACGTTATTTTTGTGTTTTATGGATTTTTCTTCCGGTGTCTAGGCGGAGAATTTGAAGCCAGCCGAGTTTGCCAAGAATTTGGAAATGTCTGGAAAATGTCTTTTCCAAAGTATCGATCGTGGACCGGTGAAAACCTCTTTGGGTGCTCCAAGACTGGCTCTCGTGGATTTTACAAGATAACCGTTTTATTGATTTGAGGGAAAACGAGGCTTTAGGCGCAATTGGCAGCCATTTCTATTACTTTACCGTGGGAAATGGGGATCATTTGGGTGCGGGTATGGAGCAATACGGGAGAAGTTTTATTTGTCGTACACGATGAGAGATCACGTCTGCAGAAAGGGAGCGGAATGAACTCTGGAGTCTTTCCTGCTTGTGCAATCCGTTCGTGGTGTCGCCATGTAACTCCCGATTCATACACATTCCTCCAGCCGCCCAAATAATCCGCATACTGTCATTATTTAGGCAGACCAGATGGTAGATTTGTTACTTTGGCTGGGGCCCTGTTTTGTAGTTCGTTCCTACTTGCGTCCGAAACGTTGGGTGTCACGGATGCGTGACTTAGGGTAAATCATGTGCTGTCATGATTTCCGTATGACGGGTTAGTATGATTTCCGTATGCATCGTAACTATGTTCTGTGTGGCACACGTGCCTTGTTTTCTGCACGGGCCACGCATGTATCCCTTGGTGAAGGTTTTACACGGGACATTTGTGGATATGCTGACCTGTCCGTTTCCCTTGTTTAAGTCGATACAGGTAACCCGTTTTACACGTGATGCAGGTGTATCCTGTGCGATACTCACCCTATTCGCCCTAACAGTATAAAAACCATTGCTATTCACTTGCTATTCGCATTTGGCCCGGTAGTACCGACACGTCCGTTCAAGAGTCTGGCACTTCTTCTCGTCCGCTGTCTTTACGGTCTACCGTCATAACCCCTCGCATCTTGCATATGGAGGTAAATGGTTCATATCTGTTATTTCCCGTATTATGTTTCAGGTCAGCTATTTTCTCTTGTGTAGATATTACCAACGGTAAGGAAGTTAGTATGAAACTTGACTATTGTGGCCGAAGTGTTATGTCGGCTAAGTATGTTCGGTTATTAGCCGTTTTACCAGTGAGTTTAACACTTACCTGTCTGTATATTCTGCTGACTTGTCAGATGTGACAGCTGTAGGCTTCTACCTTTAGCGTTTAGTATGTGCAGTTTCCTTTAGCGTTCGTAACATAGGAGCGTTCGCTGGTTTGTGCCATGGGTTAATATTATCCCATAGATAGGCAGTATGTGCTGGTTTAGCCCAAGGACTTACAATAGTGTATTGTTGCACAGGGGTTCTAGCCCGAGTGGCTGTTTTCGGGAGCCAGAAGCTGCCCTGTAGTCCCTTGTCCCGTGGAGGATTTCTTGGCCCTGCGACGACTGAAGGGGAGGGAGCTTGACTGCCCGTATGTGGGATTCAGCGTGGGTGCTGGTCCACTAGAGCATCAGCGGTTGCCGTGATGCTTTTGTAGAGCTGCCGAGCCAGCTCTATTTTCCGCCGCCTGTGGTGTTGTCTGCGGCTTGTGAACTGCACAACTGCACATCTGCACGTCTGCGCGCTTGACCATCGTTGGAGGTACCATCCCGTGCACGTTAAAATGCTCTGAGCGCTCTTAGATACAATTATTTATATCATTTGTATTTAGGCATAGTATTTATTGCCTTGATTGATTACCTTGCCTGTTCTTGATTGGTATTGTAGCTGTACTGTGACGTGTTATGCAATGACTGTTCGTCTTGTCAATAATATTGTGGTGGTGTGAATCCCCGCACGTCTCAGTATCAGTTTCTGTTGTGCGACTGCGTGTGAGTGAGAGTAAAGAAAGAGCACGCACCTCTTACACCCATACATTACAGCACACACGGTCGTGACATTGGACAACCTGTTTTAGTGACAGATGTGAATCGAGTGTGTATCTTGGTGCTTGGAATCGTACTCTGATCGTCACCTGGGAAAAAAAGGGTCTAAGCGGTTATTAAATCCAATACACGCGTATGCCTTTTTTCCAAATGACGATAGCGTAGATTTTGTTACATTCCTCTAGTTTGCGGACAAGAAAAAGCTGCCACTTGTTGAAAAGATGCAGTAGACTACCTTCAAGTGAAGATGGTAGGTTCCAGTAGAAGAGAGCTAGGTGCAAAACGATAGAATATCTCGAGCACCTAACAGATGACAGGCTCTGACGCCGAACAGATAACCTCGGATGACCCCACGGTCCTTCGCCAACCGCAGAAGACCTTAAGAGTTCTCTCCCCTCCTTGAACTCTTCAGGTTGGCGGGAAATGCTGGGGTGGTCGTCTGCCTCTCCGCTGTTAGTACATGAAAGGGATTCTTGTCAGTCGAATTCATGAAGCACCCGGTGGTCGGACTGCGTGTATGTTATTATATGAATGACATGTCGCTGACCCTGGGTGTAATGGATGGGACGTTGAGTGTCGCAGTGTCAACTTACGGAGGCGCTTTTTGTCGTAAAGTTTGACGGAGACTGATACGGAGGGGGCTCAGAAGTTCATCGTCTGTCCACTGTAAGTTTATTCAGTCGCTCTTTTTATGGGAGAATAGATGATAGCTGGCGTTCCTGCTGCTATCTCAAGATGGATTGGTACAGAGGGGTATTTCGCGCGAGGGTGTCGCGGTGTTCGTCCATTGTATCAGATTCCATAAAGAAGATCTAACATATCGATGATGGCGGTGATGCCCCTATTGTGCAGTATCTTGGGCCGGTGGGTGTTTGGGAGTTTAACGTCCTTTTCCACCACGTACGGGTGAAACCAAAGACGGGAGGTATGAGAAAAGGACCACCACAAATATTTGGCCCCAGCCGAGAGCATTATCTTGGATTCCACAAAGAAAGCACTAGCATAATAGCACGTCTTGTTTTGTATCCGTGTGTATGGTTATAACGTCAAGGTCATTCAGAAGTCCGAAAACAGGTTGTCCCAGCCAGTCGCCTTGTACTCACGATAATTTCACAGCTCATTTGCTTCACAAGTAGTTTTGTTTTGCATAATAGACGACACTTATAGTTACAACCTGTTTCCTTTGACAGTATGATATATCATATGTCTCCCTTGGATGGTGTGGAGTATTATGCTGATGATGTCTGTAGCCACGAAGTCACAAAATTTCTCATCGGAGACGTACATGCTGGGAAAGACCTCATTTGTCGTTTTGCTGCCGTGTTACGGGATGGGCCTTGACACCTGAATCTGTACCTGGATTTGTACTCGACACTTCCTTCTTTCTTCTTGGGTAAACAAAAACAAACTTTTTCCCCGCCATGAGGATGGGTGTGAGGGGGGGTTAATGTCCTTTTCCACCATACACGGGTGATATCAAAGACGGGGCAACGAGGAAACTGCCATGTTTGGTTCCCTAGCCAAGATTCGAACTTACAACCCGGGCGTTGAAAGTCCATACCAACTCGGCTATCCCGGCTCTCCGCAATGAAATTTTCTCTCTCTCTCTCTCTCTCTCTAGTAAGAGAGACCGGTGCGTCTGTTATCTCTCTCTCTCTCACTCACACACGCACACGCACGCACACACTTCACCCTGAGGCGAAGTGTCTGTTTCTCAAGCTGCACCTGTATTTGTTGGTCATAGTGAAAGCTTCAGAGCCTAAACAAGTGTCATATGTCAGATTGTTCGAAACATTGGGCCTTCGAAGGTCAACAAACACGGGCTCATGACTAAACATAAACAGAAACAAGTACATCTTCTCGAGATATAAATTTGCGCAGCTGTGCGTAAGATGTAGAACATCAACATCAGCCCGTTTGTGTATACATGTAGATAGTCTGAGCGCGCCGCTTCCCGTGCAAGTTCTTTGTCCTCCGAGGAGAATAGAGGAATACACTTAAGAATTTTAGCTGGCGGCGATAGGGCAGCCGAGGACAACTTCATTTTCATACAGGTGCACACACACACACACACACACACACACACACACACACACACACACACACACACACACACACACACACACTACAACCGCATTACAATGTTTTGCACACGCTTCTAATTAATGTGAGGCAAGGGCAAGCCATGTGCTTCCCCGCCAATTGTGGACAACGCCATAAATAGCAATCTCATTACAGGAACGGAAGAATTCGATACCACTGTGACAAGCGAAATATCAGTCGCTTCCAGAACTGCAAGTGTGTCAGGTGGAATCAGTATT